>JWZT01003429.1:65177-97355 GCA_000827895.1 Thelohanellus kitauei | reverse complement strand
CTTTTCTGCAGTATTTAGAAGAGCATCGCCAATTTATACCTCTTATTTTTATACCAGTTCCATTGCAGACAGGGCATGTATTATACGCAGGTACGATTTTTTTTCTAGCAAATACAATATTGCCTTTTCTTCGTCTTGCAAAATCGCTAAAATGTCGTATAAAGTAGGCACCATTTTGAACACAACACGCACGCTCGAAAGTAATGGTTTGGGGGGGGCGATCTTGTTAAAGCTCCGAAGGAATCTTTGATATACCGCATCTTTACGAGACATTATATAGGCGTTATTAATTTACCAAACTGATGAAGGTTTACGAATTATATAAATAAAATTTATGCATTGTTCTATTCCACTTCCATAACCACAGTTTGACTACTCTAGAAGGAAGACACGGCTCGGTCTCGTTTCATGTTCTTTCGACTTTGATTCCAGTCTGTTTTGATTTAAACACCTATGTATCCTCATAATATTTTTGGCAACTGTATTCATATAATTTAACCTTCATTTTTCGATCGCGATGTATTTTCCAACCAAAAGATCATCACGACACAAAATTCGTCGGAATGGTGTTTCTAACATGAAATCGAAGACTGTCTGTTCGATCTACCGCCTTCACATGCTGTCAAGAAAGTTTTACATGTGCGCATGATATGAATCTAGGATAAACGCGCTTAGATAAGTAGCCAGATGAGATGAGTAGGAAGCATGAGGATACCTTGGAAAATCTTGAATCAGATCAACAGATAAGAAGTAAATTACGTCTTATAAAACGGAAGTTGGCGGCAATTGGATGCGATTCTGTTCGAAATCTGTCTGATGACGATCTGGTTGCAATATTTTTGCGCCCAAATTCATCACGGCTCCTTTTAATTGCATGGATGCTCACTCGATCTAATTATAGAATTTCTAACATCATGAATGGCGATCCAGATATAATGAATGATGAGAATTTGAAAACACTTTCGAAAATTGCGGTGTGTTGTGGATTGTGCAAATCGAGTAACAAAATCGAGGTATTAACCGGAAAATCTGGAACTGGATCACAGCTATATTTCTGGAACCGATTGATTGATTTTTGTAAACCGAACGAGTCCGACATGAAATCATGTTGCGATTTAATAGACGAAACAATAAGGTCCACAAATTTAAAACCACTGCCATTAGGTTCGACCAAAATCGTGGACGTGAATCAAATCTCTGAAAACATACAACGATGTGAACTGGAATATCAAAAACATGTTGATCATGTGACTGCATCGTTAGGTAAAGTTCTTTCGGCTGTTGATGAGCTGTATCCCCTTCATTATTTGGAAAATTTCAAGCTTAACGTCCACAAATCGCTTTCTGATATATTGTTTTTTATGACGTTTTACAACAACGTGATAGAAATAGGGCTGAGGCGCTTTGTGCTGATGAATCCCCAATCGGGAGAAGTGGCTAATTCAATGTTGGTTAGACAAGTATTTGAAAACGGAACGTTCATACAGTCGATATTTGAGTTTTTACGCGACTCAAGATCATTGTTAGCCAAAATACATCACCGGGATTTGGAAGATGATCGAATTCAAGACTTGGGGATGTTTGTCAACACAAATGCCATATTCTACCATCCCTTTTAACTGTGCCGACACGCATTGACAGCCCAATTACTCATTTTCAATACATAAGGGTTGTTAGTTCAGTATTAAATATTTTAGTATCTTTGGTTTTCACACATTTTTTAAATTCTTCGCAGGGTGATCGACAGAGCCGTGAGCCTAGTATTGTATACCCGAATTTATAGCACCTTTCACTTGCTAATAAAATGTTAGACTGAATTTTCTATCAGACCACAGATTCTGTTATGAATTTTACTTTCGGGATAGCAATACAGTAAACCCTGTCTAATTTTCTCCATGCCTATTTTTCAACCCCGTACTTTTCAGCCAAAAATTATTTTCTTTGAATGTAGACTAGAATTAATATTTCGTAATTTTCGTTTTCATTTCACTTGGCACACAGAATAAACGATGATATCCAAAACAAATACTAGCCTTGGTATAAAAAAAAAGAAAGGAAATATCAAGCATTCTTTCAAAGAATCTATTATAAACCTTCACATAATTTGTGCCCGAGTTTGAATGCCGTTATAAGATAATAGCTCAATCGATGTTTCTATAAAAAGCTCTCAAAATATAGTATAGCTCCCACAAGTAGATCCAAACCGATATAGGTATATCAACTAAAGTATACGTGATAAATGAAAAATTCTTTCAGACGGCAGTTAACAGACTCTGGGAATCTAATACTGAAAAACTTAATGACAGCTCTTACACTTTCAAACAAATCAAAAAATAAACAGCAGGATTCAACAAATCGAACATAATTTGTCAATGATAACATTTTTTAAATATGGAATCTAACATTCAGTGCTAATCTTTTAGATTTCAGGCAATTTTTTCAAATTTATTAGTTCATTTTTCAAATAAAAGTACATAAAACTGAACATATTCAGTTGCAAAAGCTTTATGAAATATTTATTACTGATCAAAACGAACGGAAATCTAAATTTTCTTGATAGTTTAGATAATTTAATGGTTTATACGTCATTTAATCACCATTTTACTTAACCCTGTCTATTTCTTCTTTTTTTTAAGTCTTGTCCCTCAATGACTGAAAATTAGACAGGGTTTACTGTATATATCTTAACAGATAACGTCAAACGTTTATCGTACGGATTACTCTAACCTAGCATCTCCTTAAGAAAGATTAAAGACTGAAAGTGTTGTTATGGATATTGGAGTTTTTATGGCCGAAACAAGACTACATATTCGAATATAATTGTATTCCTCAACTCTCATTTTGTATAGTTTAGTCCTTTTAACCTGAACATCTTATTCCACTGCAGGAAGGTTTGTAGAACTCTGTGAATTTATTCGGAATCAATGTTTACATAATTGTCAACAGTCAAATAATCTCAACTATAAAGCAATCCCTGTGAATTTATGGTTAGGTTTTTGTCATTTTATACGGATAAGAATTAGCTTTTCCAGGTATGTCTGTTTTTTAAACGAGAGTTAGATTTTAATTTAGTTGTTCGAACGGGATATAGCGGATGATTTGTTGATTTATTTGAGCAAAAAATATTCACAGCTGCCACAAACATTTGGCCATTATTTATCGATCTTGTGATGACAGTGATATTATTGTAACTCTTAATGCGATCTCGGCATTTTTTTAAGCGCTAGAGGAGGAAAATAGTACAGTCATTTAAGACAAAGTTACTTATATTTCCCACCTGCTCCTTGATTAACCTCAACTATATTCAACCCGATTCAAGTCACAGATACCCTGTTTTAAAAATTTAATTACACGTTCCCTTGATAGGTTTACGAAATCGTTGATGTTATAAACATACATGTGGCTTATTGGTCATATCGGGCTGATAAGTAGAATAAACTAGATTTGATGGGAATCCGAAAATTGCATAATGCAGACACTGATTCTTATCCTCTCGTCTTTGTTTTTTAAAGGACCTCATGATAACATAAGTAAATCATGTTGTTAGACCCCCCCCCCTTCCCCCAGGTAGTGACATTGTGCTGAATACAGGTCATAACAACTATTCAATTGCTCTTCTCCGCATTTTACAGCTAATTTTTTTGAAATGAGAAATAGGGTGGGTTATAAGAACAATCGAGTAACTAAGTAAATTATTGTAGAAATTTTAGGGACTAAAGAAATTTGATTAAATGTTTAAGGCTTCATTTATGGTGATTTTGAAGCATCTTTAACAAACCAACACTTTGACTCCGTAGAATGTCTTCTGTGTAATGTTCGTCCTTAAAATGATGTAGTATTGAATATTAGACGCGCCTGAAAACAATTCTCATAACAGGTGTATTTTCTTCTAACTCATTGGAGTAACGTCCAAAAACCACAAATGTCTGCAAGTTACTTCTCTAACCTAGTTACACTGCGTACCATTCTCATGCTCTTCAATTTACAGGAATTGGTTAATTATCCCAATAGACCATCCCGGATCGATCATTTGTTAAAAATCCTAGACAATTTTGAAATTCCAGACCCCATCGTGCTAACACCAACAGTATTGCTTACGAAACGATTAGGATGATCCACCTTAGGGTTTTGAACGTGAGAACAAAAGTTATCAAATAAAATGATATTCAGGAGATCAAGAGGGAAATCAGTAGATTTGACAGGTGAAAAATTCATAACTTATTGAGAGAAAGATTGTATGAGTTGATACTTTTATTCACAAACCGTAATTGGATTGCGTCGGTGGTATGGCGTTGACTCTTAGCGCAATTTTGATGATTGCATTTTAATCAGCGAGAAGCCACGTGATCATGAACTGCGCTTAAAACAAGGCATAAGCTTGAAAGTGATATCCAAAACATACATAAATATTAAGGTAAAAAATTATTCTACAGGTCATTAATAATGAGTCTTGGAGCAATGGACATGGACATCAATTCCTGGAAAAGTAATTTACAGGCATATGGTATTCGCACCTTCGAAATCTTCGTATGGTTCTTGCATGGTCGACACTCATAAGTACCAGATTTAGTATGGGCAACTACCATAAGTCCACATATATCACATATGTGCACCTTATACGCATCAGAGGCTTCGAAAAGACGTTCATTAAGGAATTGGGCGGAGCCATGAGCAATTTGACAATCACGTTCCATTTCTCCAAATCGTAAACCTCCATCACGTGCTCTACCTTCCATAGGTTGTCTCGTCAAACCTTGAATAGGTCCACGTGCTCGAGAATGTATTTTGTCCTCAACCATGTGTTTTAGACGTTGATAATACGTGGGGCCGATAAAAATTTGGGCGTTTATTTTACGACCAGTGAACCCGCAATACATGACCTCATTTCCTCTTAAGTGATAGTTGTATTGGGCTAAAAGTTCACTGATTTTCTTGACGTTAACAGAGTCATTGAAAGGTGTGGCGTCTCCAATCTCACCCTTCAGGGCTGAAACCTTTCCTTGCAAACATTCAATTAAATGTCCGATGGTCATTCGACTGGGAATAGCGTGTGGATTAATTATGATATCAGGAACTATACCATCGCTGGTGAAAGGCATATCTTCTTGTCGATACAATATTCCACAGGTTCCCTTCTGTCCGTGGCGACTAGCGAACTTATCGCCGATTTGTGGCACTCTAACGCACCTAATCTTGACCTTAGACGTCAACATACCATCATCGTTGAGCGTAAGGATCACCTGGTCAACGATTCCACTCTCTGTGGCTCTCATGAAGGTACTAGAGTCCTTCTTCTCACCTTGTTTCCATTGATCATTTCGCACACACATTGTTTCCTCAATATCTTCATTAAAAGTAATTGTTTTTCCAATTATTGCATCATCCCCACTCACTCTGACGCCAGGACAAATCAGCCCGTCAATATCTAACTTTTCATATAACACATTTCGAAGCCCTTTACACGTTTCTTTGTCAGGTCGTTCAAAATTCTCTTCTTTACGCTCATCCTTAGGGTGCAGAGTATCTTTGTAGGTGCGATAAAATAAGGACCGAAACAGTCCTCGATCAACCGAAGAACTGTTGATAATAATAGAGTCCTCTTGGTTGTAGCCTGTGTACGAAGCGATGGCAACGATTGTGTTGATCCCTGAAGGTAATTCGTTGAATCTTAAAAAGTCCATGGCACGGGTGGACGTCAATGGTTTTTGGGGATAATATAGTATGTGGGCTAATGTGTCCATGCGGAAATGGAAGTTTGTAACGTAAACTCCCATCGCTTGCTTGCCCATAGCGGACTGGTAGGTGTTACGGGGGCTCTGGTTGTGATCGGGGAATGGAATCACAGAGGCACATACACCCAATATCATAGAGGGGTGAATTTCGCAGTGGGTGTAAGTTGCACAGTATTTGGCACCGGTGACATGAATGTCCGAGGGAGTCATTGCAATTATAACCGTTTCCTCCTCAGCCACGTCAAGATATTCAACTAATCCCCTTCCGATCAAATCATGCCATCCGTTGAAATCCATGCTTCCCAGCTTCAGAGACTCAATATGACTACGACGTAGCAGGATCTGTTGCTTCTCCACGATTAAAAGGGGCCTACACACACGGCCTGCCTCTGTGTTGATGCGAATCTCTTGTGACCTTCTATCGTAAACGATAGAAACTTCAGAAACAATTATGTCAATCTGTCGTCGCAGTGATCTCAAGGTTCTGATCAAGGTACTGGGGTCACGATGAATTCCCACCCAACTTCCATTCACGAAAACCTTGGTTGCGTTCATTATATTAGAAGGAGCCACTTCTTCGAGTCCCTCCATTGCCCACTCTTCGAGAAACTCAAGTATGGGAGCAGGTGAAGATCCGACTGATATATACGCCATAAGAGCCAGATTTTTGACTAACCCAACAGCCTGACCCTCAGGAGTTTCTGCCGGACAGATCATTCCCCAGTGAGTGTTGTGTAGCTGTCTTGGTCTTGCCAATTTACTGTCCCTACCAATAGGGGAGTTCAAGCGCCTCAAATGTGATAGAGTTGACGTGTAGGTTAAACGATTAAGTACCTGTGATACTCCTGCTTTAGTCATATGAGCCTTTTTAACATCCCCCCAGTTTCCAGTTGCTATCGAGTATCTGAGACCATCTGTGAGCTTTTTGTTATCAATCTCCCGTTCTACGCTGAATTCACGGTCACGGTTGAGTAATTTTTGGACTTTAAAAACGAAATTCTTCACTAAACCTCGAAAGAGTCCACGAAACAGGTACGAAAGAAGGGGTCCGGCCAAATCTAGTCGTTTATTCTTATAATGATCACGATTATCTACATCTACACGACCCAGAGAGACCTGTAATAATCTGTTAACCATGTAACCGATAAAGTATGCCTTCTTGCTGTTAGAATAATCACCAGTTCCAATGTGAGGCAACAGTTCCTTCTGCAATATTTCCCTCGCGAACAAGATACGTTTTTCTTTAGTAAGTCCTGGAGTCGCGCTTCGAGACCCAATGAAATTGAGTGCCACTACCTGATCCTGGATAACGAAAGCCTCGTCGAGCGATGGTCTAATAGCCTCAATCATCTCATTATCGTTAACATCGTACACAATATGCTCCAAAATGTCTGAATCAGACACGAAACCAAGAGCACGGAAAAGAACAACTATAGGAATTTCTTGTTTCACATAAGAAAGAGAAGCATAAATTTTCTGACCCAGGCCAACGATAGATTTATTGCTGATTAAGTTACTTGAAGACTTTCCTGAAAATGATATGAGCAATTGAGAGGCGGGACGACTGGAATTTTCAACACAACTGCGAATTTCGGCAACATAATTGGATTTTTGGTCTTTTTTGCTAAAAACATAAACTATGTTTGAAGCCATTTTCTCTTGGGCTATAAGAACCTTTTCTGAGCCATTCACGATAAAATAACCTCCAGGATCCAGGGGGCATTCTCGATAGTTATACAGCTCTTCGTCTGAACAGCTAAAAAGGTGACAATACGATGACCGCAGCATGACGGGAATTTTCCCAAAATACATTTTGGGATGCAGTTTCTCTGTGCGTTTTCCACCGCTAGAGATAGTTGTTTTCTTTATATCGATAAGTAATGGCGCGTTATAAGTGAGATCGCGGAGTCTTGCCTCGTGTGGCATTAGTGGTGTGCCAGTGCCATCCTTCTCCCAATGGCAAGGTCTGGAGAGGTAGATTTGTTTGAACTCAACATGATACTTTGTACGAGTTTCGTCATCTTCGTTGTAATGTTGAGACTGAGACTCTAGTTCTGGGATAGGGGTCTCCTCTACAATTTTTTGCATCGAAACTTGCACGAATTCGTCAAACGATTCTAACTGTTGACGCACTAATCCCTTTTCGTCAAAAAATGCAGAAATAACTACCCAACCAGCCTCCTGCCAGATTTCCGGAACTATTAAATCATCGTCAAATTCTTCAGCAAACTCCATCCACTAATTCACTCGTTCATACTCGCCGAGACTCGGGAGCACACGACGATATCCCATTTTTGAACACAGCTACCATTGTACAAAGATTAAAAAGATCAAGGCGTGTGCTGTGTCAACGACTACGAGTCATTTGGCTAAATCTGAATTGTGATTGGTATTATATGTTCCTGATCTAGTCAGTCACTACCGGGTTTTGCAAAATATAGGACGGTTTTTGAAAAAAAAGTTTATGAAGATCAAGATAGAAGTAGAATTTATTTAAATAGTAAAAAATCAGGTTAATACAGTCGTTGGATGCTTTAAGCGTTGACTATTCCCGAGAAATGTGCATACCTTTTTAAACATATCTTGGAACACCATATAAGCTTTTTGACAGAACCCACATATTTTTGGCGACTAAAAATAATAGGTAAAATCTTTCTTGTCAATTAGAAAAAAAATTAGGAATCAATGAAACTAAATTGTTTAAATCTCGTGTTTTTTAAAATAACCAATCAAAACCATGAATAAATTTTGATTTCTCGCAATTAATTCAATTCTAAAAAAATGGACTTTTCTAGAAAAAACATGAATAGATACTAACACAAAAATTCGTTGAAAATCGATAACCTTCATATCCATTCGATTAGTACTGAATTGATGTGAATGTATCTACCGCTGGGTAAACAAAATCTCCATCTAATTATCGTCAACCAAAAAATTTATGAATTTTTTGTGGGCAAAAAAAATAAAAATATTTGAAAAATATATCATATGACAGAGGTTTCATTTACTATCGAGCATGATCCATTACGTTCGATCATCTCTAGCGTTCAACATTACGCATCCCAACATTCATTATTGCGCCCCGGTAAACGACATACGTGATTTACAGCTAAAAATGTGTCTACCCATGATTCATTAATTGATACTTTTATTTCATGGGCAAATCAGTAAAAAAAGTCTCCATCAACATAACGCAAAAAAGCAGAAATTACAGAATATTAAATTATTTACATGTAAATTGTTTACATTTACCAGTAATTGTTTACACTTACCAATACATTTTCTGATGATTTGAGAGCATTACTAAAAGCGCTCATCATAGTTTCAATGCACTTGTGATATTTCTGGGAAAACAAATTCTGCAATGCGTGTAAGGAAAAATTCCGTTCGAACATCTATTTGACGGCCAAGAAAGTTTCTTGTTCAAAACAGGTCTGAATAATTTTTTAAATAATTTCTGCGTCTTTGCATTATGAGGATGGGGACCTTATTTACTCATTTGCTCATGAAATATAATTTCAATTAATAAATAATGGGTAGATTCATATTTAGCTGTAGATCACGTACGTCGTTTTCGGGTGCGCACTGTTGAACGCTAGGGATGCTCGATATTAAATAAAAACCCTGTATATACAATCAATTTTCCCGTGATCGGCGCGTAAGTACAGGGAACGCAAAGATATGCTCCATTATCATTTACCACGCCAATTATGCATTCCGTTAATTTCGCCCGTTTTGATATAATAGTCCCATCAACAAATATGTGGGTATTGTATCCCAAAAGCGAAAGGCTCTCATGTGTTGCCCATACTTTATTTAATGGTATTCTCCGTGTTTTTCTAAAAACTATTGACTGTGAGGAAACGATTTCCACTAATAGATTTCAGAGGTTTAGTGCTGACAGATGGAACAGAGTTTAGTCTTTTTCTTAGATTTTTTGGTTTTGAACTATACGTTATTTTTGGTAGATATTGAATATGTCTTTTAATTTGTTTCTCTGATTTAAGATTGATTATTGGTAGATTTTGTTAAGATAAATTTCTTGTTGGATCTCTTTCTCATCAATCGACCCTTTTATGCGTATAACAGGATTTATTTATAAGAATTATGTTTTCATATTCTGCGCTGGAGATATTATGACCGATATGATTACTGTGAAAACCAATATTACCAATAGATTCAACGAGTCTGTTCCATAGTTTTTACTTTATCCACTTTCTACGCATGACATTGGATTTATTAACACATTTCCTGTTCTTCTGGTATAAAAAACCAGAATAAGCAAAATCCGAACTCATTTGAAATCAACGATTCTGCTCATTCAGATTTCTTTATTTCTTCGCATTCCTGCAGTTCATCAATATTTCCTGATTATCTTGCGATGGTAAATACAACGTTTGAACTCAGATTTAATTGAAATTTTCCATTAGGTAATGCGTTCGGGGTTTTTTTAATGTGTGGTTGGGGTTTTTGTTATCTTTAGAGAGTTTAGAATTTCTTGAAATAAAATTGATTCAAAGTTCGGAATCCTAATCCACCTGAAGAACTTTTGGAATGATACATCAACAGATTGATTGATTCTCTTCAAAAATTCCAGCAGTTGTTTTTTCTTCAATGTTTGAAATTTTACATTCTTCCGGTCACTTTGAAAAATTGACACTCACCGCTGGCATACTCTAATTTATTTTTGAGATTCTATGTAAAGGTTAGCTTGGACGACAAAAGATGGTTTGTCTCAAAGCAGGATGTAGGGGATATTCTGTTTTTGATAAAAATATACATGACTCGATCCATTGTTTCATCACGCTTATATCCAAACTAGATAACCTCCTGCAAATAGTATTTTCGAATCCAAAATGACGATTGTTAACATCACCGTGAATCAAAGAGAGAATCTCATCTGTTTTCTGGGAAGGGGTGGCTAATCATTACTCTATCTCACCGAGATATTTTTTATATATAATAGCGTTGTTTCAGAACACTTCTATCTTGATTCACCACCAGTGTCATTAATAATTTATTATGATCTGATTTTGTAAACGGGAATGATTTTTTTACAGTAACGGGATAACTTTATACGAAGTCGGATCAAGTTTTGTGATATTTCTATTTCATTAGACCTGAGGCTAATATAGGGTTTCGGTCCAATTTGGACCCAAAATCTTGTAATTTTATTGTTTGATGCTCGTAACGATATATGGAAATTTGAAACTAGACTCAGACGATAGTCTGTAGGGAATGCGCATCAGTTTATTTGTGCTCTGGATAATTTTTTTCGAATTATGCCATAAATTTTCACTCTCTTTCTAACTGTTTTTTTTTATTAACGAATTTATTCAGTCAATTCAAAATTGATAATAGCCGAGAATTAAAAAAGGTTTCTCCAAACATAAGATCTAAAGTGTGAAATTTCCATATCATCGCAGTGAAATTCTTCCTACTTGTCGAATAATTCCTTTCGGCTGAAGTGAATTGGATGGATAAGCAATATTCGCCAATTAACTTAAATTATCGATTTGTTAAGGTGGCTTCGGCGTTAGTGCTCTTTTAGTATGTTCCTAATATTTTTCACCATCAGATCTCTATCGCTAGTGATTTTGGTAACTTTTTGGGTTGAATCCCCGAATATCTGACATTTGTTCTCACGAGCACTAGTTCCAAAAAAAGTCGGTCTATCTATTTTCTATAACCAAAAGACGTTAAATATTAATATATACAACCATATTAGGGTGTCAAAAAGTATAAACGGTTTGATTTCAATCAAGTCTGTGTTAAAATAATATTTTGATGATTTTTTTAGAATAATCTAAATACTCGTTGTTTTTCTGACCTCAAGAAGCGTTCCCCAAACATGTGCTTGGTTTCATGTTTTCCAAAGAAACTCAAAACAATCGGTTGATCGCCGAGTCCCGTAAAACATGATTTCTGATAATCGATATGAGAGTTTTCTGAGTTATGTCTGGAACTTCAGAAAGACAAATACGCCTTTCATACGTTGATTCAAAAACTCTAAGGACCCACTCTCGTCCTTTATTCCTTGTGTGGTGCTTGATTTTTGTAATTTTTATTCTTCTCATGTGATGTTTTCTCCCCAATAAAAGTATCACCGAATTCTAGACTGTTAGAAATCGATTCCTTAGTTATGTTGTTGTTGTAATCACGGCAGTCTTTGATAGTCCAATTATGGTTTCTATATTTAAGTTTCTTTATCCCAACAAACCAAGTGTGTGTCAATTTAAGTTCTTTATGAATTGTAAATTTCAATTGTGACAAAAATGTTCTCCAGGAAATAGATATAGCTTTAAAGAAAGTTTTTCCATCACGTCATCAGATTCTTCAGTCTCTTCAACTGTAAATTTCCACAGAAATGAAGTTTTATTGACACGTTTGTAAATTCTTTTATTTTAAATATGAAATAGCATAATCCCCGAAGCGTAAAATACGTGGAGTTATTTGCATGAGAACATTTCAAATCGTTAAAAATTGGCGAAAATGATCTAAAAATCATTACTTGGCACCATAAAATTTTGTATGGTCAAATTATTTTGGTTTATTAGTGTTAAAATTTATAGCTTCTTTTTTCTTATTTTGAGTGTTTGCGACGAACTCCAAGGATATTTTGTGTGATTCAGATGAGTAGTCCACAAAGTGTCAATGTTACGCAAAATGTAGGCAAACGAGGCCTAGTTAGGGTGTATGATAATGAGAGTGTTCATTCAATGCTGTATTAATCGTTCGAGTGCGTTATTTGATTTTTTAATATCTTGGTTGTTGGATAAATTTTAAATGCCTCTGAAATGGTGAGTGGGTGTATTGAATCCAGTGTGTGTAAATGATTACGGAATTTTCCAATATTAAAATCTGGAAAAAAACGAATCAAAATAAGATTTTCCTTTCCCATCATCTTTAGTCTTGATCCAAGTTAATAATTCTAATTTTGCGACGATGTTTGGTCTTGTTCACCTGAAACTTTGTTGTTTTAATTTTCACTTTATCAACTTCATGAAATGATAATACAACCCTGGTTGAATATATTAAAGCGGTCGTGTTGAATTGCTTTTATGAGCAAAATCTTAAAATCAGTCGAGATAAATTTGGGCTCCTATTTAAATGGTAACAGAAAAATAACTTCATGTATAACCGCCTAGTAGAGGTATTAGTGTTTTCAAGTCATAAAGAAATAAACAGATGGCACACATTCAAGCTTCAAGGTTTTAGGAAATGATAATTTGACATTGGTAAACCTGATAGGTGGAGGGATGATGGTCTAAAGTTGGGTTGATAAATGTGTAGGCATTCACAGCTTTCGGTTTTATTCAGACGATGATATACATGGTAGAATGCACTCACTACTCTTTTTTTAACTCCAATCAACATATTCAACACCAAACAACGCGAGTTCATTTTCTGTATTCTAACCAATAACTGTCAACCTTACAATATCAAACTATTTGACCAGATTCCAATCCGTAGAATTTTGGTAATTGATGTAAATATGAAAATGAGGTGACTTAAATGGAATGGATTATTCAACAAATCAAAAAGAAAGAAGTTTTCAAAATATTTGATATGTATATCAATTCAGCATATTTCATCATCAAAACTTCTGGTAAAACTAAATGTTAGAAACAGTTGTACAAAAGAAACAAAAAAAGTACTTTAAAAGGAGTGGATTAACTTATTTTTAATGGTTTAAAAGCTTTAAAAAACATAACTTGAGAGGAATAGTTCAAACCTCGGTGGGAAAAATTCAAACCAATAGATTTTTAGACGTCTTAACAACCGAAAATATTTCTTTAAAAATCATTCAGCGAAGCGATTTCATAGATAATTATCAAAAAATACATAGAAAGTTCTCGGTTTTAGGCTTCTGGATTCATTTGGGTCTTCGACATTGCTTCAAGATAGATACTGTCAAATGTGTTTCATATATTTCATCATTTTAAGCCAGTGAATAGAAGTACTAAGATGATTCAATAAAAAATTGTAAATGAAAGATTTTGCAATAGTGTATGAACTAAAAAAACCATTTCAAAGAAAAAGTAGTTAATCTTTCAGAAAATCAGTATTTATCAAGCAAAATATTTTAAATTTTCATGCCTTTTATCAAAGGTGATGTTGTTTGGAATTAATGACACTTCGATTTGTATCTGCTTATATGCCTCAGTAATTGATTGATAACTAGCGGTGTTAAGAAAGGGGGATTATTGTAGTTGCTTATAGGTTGTTAAAAACTAAATTGAGGTGATTCCCGGAGTGTAGTTATATATTTCCTCGCAGATGTAGAAAGATCGTTATTTTATGCATTTATGAAGAACTGATTTGAAAAAAAGAAGTCTGGATGTGCTAACACATGAGACAAGTATTTCCTCAAAACGTGAGTTTCTATCAGAATAAATTGATATTTTAAATGCTTTAATGTTGGTATCAGCCTTATATCAAAAATGATAAAATTGGTGTTATCCATACAATTTTAATGGAATGACTATCTCAATAAATGTTGAAGACGTTTCAACATTTCTTGGTTCCGGATTTGACATATGTACAAAATTAATTTATGGTTGGTCATCGTAATAATGATAATACATAAAAAATACACGATTCTTAAATCGATGCTATTTTAAGACGTGGATGAGTTACGTGTCCGATTTTGTCGTATTAATTTAGCCAATATAATCAATATTAGATGAAAAATGCTGATATCACGTTTGTATGCGTGAAAACTGCAACTCATACAGTTCTAACATCAATCAAATATGAAAAAAATGAATTTATTCCATCTGTTCTACCAGCCGAGTTTAGATTCGGTGATATAGATGTCAAAATCCTCCAAATGGGAATAATTTAACCCACTTAACATGCTAATGTTTTAACATATAAAATTAAACAATGAATCATTCGTGTATCAAGATTTTTGAACCTTAAATATTTGAAACCAAAGAAGTTCATTAAAATTTGTTGCAAGTACAGGATTTAGGCTGCAGTACTGTTACGTACTCTTTTATATTAAAAAAATCCACACGATTCATAAAAAAACAAAAAGACTTTTAATAACTATGAAAATATTTGTGTCAAATCTAATATATGGTTTCATGCCTTCACATGAAAGTACTAAGCATAAAAGATTTACAAACCTAAGTAGAATAATTTTGTTCCAAAAATAATTCAACGCATTGTCAAAACAAAAGAAACATTTATCATTGTGACGATTCCAACAAGACAATCTTAAAATGTATATCCTGTGAGGGCATTTTTTGATGAAGTTTTATCTAAGATGCATGATTGCCACCTGTAAACTCGCCTAGCAATTTAGGTAAAGAAATGTACTAGTCGGTATTGAGTAATCCGTATATTTAAAAAGAATGTGCACTGAATGTGTAATTGAATGTGAGAGAAACGAAAACATCAAAAAATTTCATCGGGCAAGAGAGCATGAACATGTTTTGACAAATCACTGAAAACTCTCATGATGTTACACTTGAGAAAATTATGAGAATATTCCCATATAGAATTTAGGTCCTTAACAATATATTACTGTTTCTCAAACTGAGTGGCTGTATATTTGTCTGCATCGATAATAATTCCCAACAGAAAAATTAACCGTTTTATTTTTATCGTTTGGGAGGCGGTTAATAGTTGGGTGTGTGCAATTTCAAATAGGTTGAGAACCACTGACCTATGCGCCTTGATTGCACTAAATAACTGTTTTGTCAACTTATAACGAGATTGATTTATAGTTCTTGATAAACAACGGTAACGTGCATTTTAGGACGAAATCGTTTATCGTGTAATTTTTGAAACAAAAACCGGATTGTGGGGTTCATTAAGATGTGACTGGCCTAATTCAAGGTGACAGAGGGACCTCGAGAAAAAGCAAAAATATCATTTTAAAGGCAGAGTGTGTTTTTTATATTGTCGCCAAATATTTTTTAAATTATATTTTGAAAAAAAATATGTTTGAATCACAAAACATCGTACATGAATAAAACGATAGGTAACATAGACCTATTCACATGGCTGACGAATTTTCTTTCTAGGTATAGAGCATTGCATAGGAGAATTTTAAAACTTATTTCATTCAATAATTCAAGCACATATGGTGTATGGATGGAATAAACTAATTGCGTAATAAGAAAAAATGGGTAGAATTGTTGGTAAAAGAATAATATGAATGTTTAAAGAATTGATAGACATGTAATTTACTGAACGAAAACAATCAAAAAGATTCCAGTGAGGTATATTACTATTCAACGCCTCTGCTTTGGCATTCCATCGATAGTCTACGAAAAAGTAAAAGCATATCAACTTTATGATAAAACGATGTACATGTATGACAGGAGTATTTTAGCCATTGTTTATGCAATTTTATCTCAAATCAAAGATGATAACGTTTTCCAATCGATTAATAAGCTATTTTTCCCAATACATTCATCCTACACAAACGAAATTATAATAAAAAATCTTTTGCCAGAAATATCATCCATGTTGATTTGCGGCTTTTTAAATTTCTATTTAAAAAACAATAAGTGGTGCTAACTTTAAAAACATCGCAATTAATTTAAACAAATTATCTTCTGATTTTGATTGTATATTTACATTCTTTTAACATCAAAACATAAATAATTACCTGTGAATGTTCGCCTATTCGTCTTCGCCTTTCACTAGAGAATCATTGTGCTCTGCGTATCTTTGATACTAAAACATTAGTTAAGTTGTAAAATATGTTAATTAGACGATATATATAAAAATAAAATCAAGATATTCAGGAATTTAAAAGAAAAATATTTAGAAAATATGACTGGACCGTGTTTACAAACGGTTATTCCGAAGCCATATCTTAAATTATACAAGATTATTTTCGAAAATTTTGTTATTTTCTAAATATCTAGATCAAAAATAAAATATTTCATAATTTCAATTCAGACAAAATATGGAAGAATGTTTAAAATGGTGGGAGATATTGTCTGTATCTAGTTATGATTTTTTTCAAATGATTTTTAAAAATAAAATATGAGAGTTTAGAACTTAAAACATGGTAACGGTAAGTTAAAGATTTGTTACCATCTTAGAAAATTTACATGATGTTAAAACGCATGATCACAACAAAACAGATGTATATTACATAATCGTCGTCCGTTTCCCCTTTCAACTTTGGGAAATTTTCGAAAGAACCATCATCAGCGCTGCCAGATCCCTAAAACATTAATTAATGCATAAAATGATAAATATGTGATATAAAATCAAAATTTCTTATTGAATATAAAATCGAATTTATAGATTTCTATTAGGTTAGATGAAAATATCTCCAAAAATGAAGAGAATTTATTGTTGATGCATTTTTACCGATGATTTGGTTTTCTCACGGATCGGAAATCAAACATGGTTATTACTGTAAAACATTCATTTTCATTATTCAAACTAAAATAAAACCAAATTTGTCGTCAAATATTTTGGCATCGCCTGATAAAGTGTGTTTTATCATTGATAGGCTAAACAAAGATAATTACTTTAACACTTAAACAACGCCACCCACCAAGCCATCAATTATTTATTTTTGATCATCTAAAATTTGCATCCTTTAACATCAAACATATTGCAAAATGTTTTCATCAATACCTCGTCATCTTGCGGACCTGCCTCTGCCCCACTGTATCCAGCAGCTTCAAGAGCACCAGCACCCATGGCAGACCGTCCCTAAATAATTAATTTACGCATAAAAATATTTATTTCTCCAAAGAAATAGAAAAATGTAAATGTGATTAAAGTATACATATTTTTTATAAACAGGGTTTTATCAAAATAACTGAAAAGACAAGGGCCATAAAATAGGTTTTATTATATTTAGCACTTTAATTACCCCATCATTTAGGATGTTTATTTTTATAACTACATTCAGATGGTGGTTAAAATTGAAATAGTCCGACCAGATAAATTTCTGGTTTTCGAGTATTTCTTGATCAATGAAGAGACTGTAGAATAACATGATGTTGATAACAAATAAGAGTTTGGAAATTTGTGGCTAAAAAACATGCTGCAGCCGTAATATTAATCTGTTTTATTTCAGACCGCTAATAATGCAGCAGGAACCTATCAGATACGAATATAAATAATGAGATTAATTGCCCGTTATCAATATTTTTTTAACACAGATATCATGTGATGTGTATGATATACGAAAAGATTTCAGTAGTATAACCACTTGATATGGCTGAAAAAAATATTCAATTTTGTTAATTTTCGTGGTTATTAACTGCAGTGTTTGTTTAAATGTAAATGTAACATGTCCCAAAGTATATGAAACACACTTTCAATCAACCACTTGATACGTTTGAAAATATAATCTTTAATACATGGAGTTCGCAGAGATAATCTCTAATCTTGAAAACAGAACTATCATGTCACAGAATGATGATTATTTAATTTAAAAGAAAGAATTCTGCTGATATAGATTTGTATCGAATATTTTCCCACATTATATAGAAAATGCCATTCATTCAAAGGTAATATTTGTCTTTGATTCGGAAATATCTTTAAGAATAAATGCATTTAAATCCCCCAACAAGGTGGTGAAGGTTGAGAGAACGCGGTCAGCCTATTTTTGAATGTGCAAACCTGAAAAATTTTATTTTTGGAATAAACTCGTGTTTATGACCAAAATATATATACATAAAAAATGTCTCCATTTACAGATCAAATAAAAGTTATAACAATTCTCCTGATTAATATCTGAATGAGTAGAAAGGATATTTCATTTTTACTTTGAAATGTCTGATCTTTAGGGAAAGCCTAGATGTGAGTTTCGAAATTCAAGGTGACCAGAAAACACTCAGAAACATTAAAATTATTTTGATAATGGATCTTGTCGTCCACAAAGTTATTTTAATGTCCAATTTGAACAAAACATTCGGATTGCGAAAATTTTTGTAAATAAAACGATACGTCAAAACAAATAAATTCAGAGTTAAAAGAGTTTATTTTTACAAACTGCATATTCTTGAAATTTAACACTGATTTACTTCAATAGTTGTAATACAGATGGTACAAGACTGACTGAGGAATTGATAAAAGAAGGGAGAAGCCGAATTTTTGACAAAAGTTATGAAATAATTTCATGGAGGATTTTTCAACAATTAATTTATGAAAGAATTACCCTCTTAAGCATTCCCTTTAATAGTATCATTGTTAACGCCTCATTCGTCTCCATCAAAATGACAAGTATCAAATGATAAATTACAATCGTATTTGCATGCTTTTATCAAATAATGAACCAGCGTGACTGAATCATTTAACACAGGGTTTATGGCTGTCACTATCAAAACAAGGGAAGTTCTTCGAACAAACTTGTATGTTATTCGCTCTGATAATTTTAAATTATACAGTAACTTTTAAAATGAAAAACCACCAACTTTTAAGATGTTCTCTATGAAATATTTTTGGTCCACTTATGATTTTTTTATTATTTGGAAATAAAATAAATGCAGTAAACCCCATTAATTTTGCTAAAAATAGTGTGAAAATTAAGTTATAAGTTCATTTTGAGCAGTAACTAAATCTTCATATAACTTTCAAATGAATATGTTCAGTTTTATTTACTTTGAGTTTAAAATAAACTATAAATTTTTTAAATTCTCTAAAATCTCACCCGTATGCGATGAGTCTTCGAATCCGTAATAAGAAACAACATATGAAAGATACCCGACAATTTCTTTCTTTTTTTAATGCTAAGGCTAATATCAATTTTGGATTTCATCGTTTAGTACGCGCGTGCTAATTAATGTAAAAACGAAAATTTCGAAATAGTACTTTAGTGAAAATTCAAGGAAAATTGTCTTTGGCTGAAAATTAGACAAGGTATACTGTATTTAAAAATAAAAAAATTGACAATAAGGTTAATTAAATTATGGTCATTGAAAATCTACATCCGAATAAAAACAAAATATTACATAAAGGATAAAGAATATTTTCAGAAATACTGTTTATTACCTGTGGATTCAGGCCAACTTCGTCTGTGCCGCGTTGTAGAAGCTCATTAATCGCCAATGTTTGTCGTGACTAAAATTTATTTAACATGTAAAAAAGTAACAATTAGACAATATATATAAAATTATGTCAAAATATGGTCCAAAATATTGAGAATATGCGATTCGATCATTTTTAAAACTTTGATTCAACACATATCTTAAATTAAATGATTATGTATTCAAGATTGTTACTTTTTAAAATATCTAGATTAAAAACAAAATTAAAACATTTAATAATTTTCAAACAAACAAAATAAGTAAAAACACTTAAGAATGTTGTCCAATCAATATTGTTTGCGTCAATTTATGAAGTTTTTGGCGCATGATTTAAAACTAGAACATGATTTTTAACTCAAAAAACCTCTACGTTAATTAATATGATTATTTACGATTGAATAAAATTTAAATAATGTTAAAGCATAATATGAGCAAAAAAATAAGTACTGTATATTACAAATTCGACTGGATCTGGTTCGGTATAACTTGGAATATAGTCTGGCACTCCTAAATTATTAATTTACGTATAAAATGCATAAATAAACTTTGATATTAAATATCTGATTGAATATAAAAAAAATTGATAGATTTAATGTAGTTTGGATGAAAATATCATTAAATAATGATTAGAATTCATAACCGATGGTTTCGTATTGTAGAAATCTGAAATCAAACGTGGTAATTACTGCAAAAGAATTACATTTATTATTTAAACGAAACCCAAAATGTACCAAAATTTAAAAGAAATACATCTTTAAATGTTCCCCATCATTTTTTGATACAGATTTTTATTGTTGGTATGTGAAGAAAAAAGTTCTTTTAACACTTGATCAACACCAACTATAAAGCCACCAATTATTTATTGTTGATCATCTAAAATGTGCACCTTTAACATCAAACATATTTGAATCAATACCTCGACATTTTAGGGATCTGCCACTGTCTCACTGTATCCAGCAGTTTCAAGAACACCATCACTGGC
Source organism: Thelohanellus kitauei (assembly GCA_000827895.1). NCBI lineage: Eukaryota > Metazoa > Cnidaria > Myxozoa > Bivalvulida > Myxobolidae > Thelohanellus > Thelohanellus kitauei. The sequence goes on along the minus strand of JWZT01003429.1, from coordinate 76,623 downwards.
ATATTGTCCCAAAATAATTAATTTACTTATAAAAATGTTGATTCCTATTAAAAAATGGAAATCTGACAAAAGTATATTTATTTTGATCAATATGGATTTATCCAAATAATTGAAAAAGACAAGGGCCACAAACTAGATTTTATTATATATAGCACTTAACGTACCCAACCATTTAGTATGTTAATTTGTATAATTAAATTCAGATGATGGTTAAATTTGAAATAGTCCAACTAAATAAACTTCTGGTTTTCAAGTATTTCTTGATCAATGAAGCGACTGTAGAATAATGAAGTTGATAACAAATACGATTTTGGAAATTCGTAGCCAATTATATGCTCTACCTGTTATAATAATCTGTTTTATTTCTGATCGTTAAAAGTGTAGAAGGAAAATATCAGACTCGAAAATCAACGATAAGATTAATTGCCGATTATCAATATTTTTTAAACACAGATATCCTGTGATGTGTATGATATACGAAAAGATTCCAGTAGTATAACCACTTGATATGGCTGACAGAATATTCAATTTTGTTAATTTTCATGGTTATTAACTGCAGTGTTGGTTTAAATGTAAATGTAACATGTCCCAAAGTATATGAAACATATTTTCTTTCAACCATTCGATTTATTTGAAAATAAAAACTTGAATACATGGATTTCGCAGAGATAAACACCGAGCTTGAAAGCAGAACTATCGTTTCTCCGAATGATAATTATTTAATTTAAAAAAAAATGAATTCTACTGATATACCGTACTTTTGGGTGTATAGAGCTCACCCTGATATAGGCCCACCTCCTAAATTTTCAAGGAAATTGTATTTTGTACATATATAAGTCGCAGAGTTCAACTTTTTGGAAAAGCCTATGGCTTGTCATGAAACCACGTTAAATGGCAAAAATTAATATATTAGCCGCATCGTTGTATAAGCCGCAGGGTTCAAATTTTTGTTAAAAGGCCGAGAGTTATACATAGGAAAGTACGAAGGATTTGTATTGAACACTTCCAAGCATTATATAGAAAATGCGGTAAATTTAAAAGGTAATATTTGTCTTTTAGGAAATATTTATAAGAATAAACGTATTAAAATCTCTCAGTATATTGGTGCAGGTTTATATAACGTGCGTCAGTATATTTTTGAACGCATATGCCTGAAAAATTTTATTTTATTTTTGGAAGAAACCCATGTTTATGGCCAGAATATGGACATCAAAAAATGTAACAATATACAGATCAAACATAAGTTAAACAAATTATCCTTATTAATATCTGAATGAATAGCAAGGACAACATTTCTTTCTCTGTTTGAAACGTATGGTTTTTGGGAAAGCCTAGATGTGACTTTCGAAATTAAAAGTGGCAGAAAACACTTTGAAAACTTGAAAATTATTTCGATCATGGATCTTATTGTCCCCAAACGTAGTTTAATGTCTAAATTGAAAAAAACTTATTCAAATATCTAAACTTTTTATTTAAATAAAACAATTAGTCAAAACATATCGATTCAGAGTTATAAGATTTTGGTTTGACTAATTGTAAAATAATAAAATTTACCAATTATTTACTTCAATAGTTGTAGTGCAGATGGTACAAGAATGATTTCGAGGAACTGAGAAAAGAAAGGTAAAATCGAATTTTGGGGGAAAATTATTTAATAACTTCATGGAGGATTTATCAACGAAAAATTTACCAAAGAATTACCCTCTTAAGCATTCCATAGATGAATAACATTGTTTGGCGCTTCCCTTTTCCCCAGCAAAATGATAAGTATCATACGATAAATGGCAATCGTAGTTGCATGTTTTTATCAAATAATGAGCATGCATGACTGAATTATTTAACATAGGGTTTATGACCGCCATTATCAAAACAAGGGAAGTTCTTCCAAAAAACTCGTCTGATACTCTCTCTGATATTTTTAAATAATATAGCAACTTTGCAAAAGTTCTCAATGAGATATTTTTGGTTCATTTATGATTTTTTTACTCTTTGGAAATAAAATATAAGTAGTTTAAAATCAAAAAAATGCGACAATTATGTTAATTAAAGTATGATCATTGAAAATATACATCGGTATAAAAAAACTTAAATATATGGTAAAAAATCTTTTCAGAAATACTGTTAATTACCTGTGAAGTAAGGCCAACTACCTCCTTGCGGCGACTGAATAAATTAGGAATCCTAATGTTTCGTCGTAACTAAAACATTTATTTGAATGTAAAAAAGTAACAATTAGACGATATATAAAAATAAATCAAATATTTACATAAATTTATGTTAAAATATGACCCAAAATATTGAGAATGTGCTTCGATCGTGTTTTCAAACCTTTATTCAACTCATATCTTAAATTAAACAAGGTTATGTATTCAAAAAATTGTAATTTTTTAAAATATCTAGATCAAAAACAAGTATAAAACATTTTATCATTTTCAATTAAACAAAAGAAGGAAAAACGCTTAAGAATGTTGTCCAATCAATATTGTCTGCGTCAATATATGAAGCTTTTGACGCAAGATTTATAATTAGAAAATGATTTTCGAAGTTAAAACACCTATACGTTAATTTGTATGATTATTTACGATTGTATAATATTTACATAATTTTAAAGAATAATATGATCAAAAAAATAAGTACTGTATATTACCCAGTTTAATGGATTTTTTCGCTTTTTACCTCCAATATAGCCTGGCCCTCCCTAAATTATTAACTTACGTATAAAAAGTATAAATAAATATGTATATTAGATATCTGATTGAATATAAAAACAAATTAATAGATTTAATGTAGTTTAGATGAAAATATCATAGATTAATGATGAGAAATTATAACCGATTCATTTTTACAGATGGTTTGGCATTCTCGGATCTGAAATCAAACGTGATAATTACTTTACAATATTCATTCTCATTATTGTAACCAAAATAATACAAAATTTATCCTTAAATTTAAAGTAATAAGTTTGAAAACGTTCCTTCCAATATTTTGAGGCCTACTAAAAAAAGCTTTTTATTAATAATATGTTAAAAAGACAATTATAATACAAGAAGCATGCTATATAATAAGGCCGTCAACTATTTACTGTTAAATATCAAAAATTTACATCCGTTTATCATCAAGCATATGAAAAAAAATATTTTAATCATTACCTCGATATTTTGTGGATCTGTGACTGCCCCAGAGTATCCAACAGCGCCAAGAACACCTTCACCAGGGGCATACTCTTCCTAAACAATTAATTTATGTATGTAAGACGTGAATAAATTTTGAAATAAAATGAAAAATTCTGATGGAATATAAAATTGAATACACAGATTTTTAAGTATTTATACGAAAATATATAAAATAAAGATAATTTTATAAACAGATTAATTTTTACGAATGGGTGCACATTATGGGATCTGAAATTATACGTGGTTATTGTTTTATGTTTATTCTCATGGTTTAAACGACAGAAAAACAAAATTTATTCTCGAATTTAAAAGAAATATGTTTTAAAATGTTCCTTCAAATATTTTGATACCAATTTAAAAACGTTTTATTTATGGTATGTTAAAAAAACAAGTGATTTTAAAGCCAGAACCACGCCTCCTAATAAGTCTACTAACTATTTACTGTTAAGTATCTAAAATTTACATCAATCTAGTATCGAACATATGGTAAAACATATTTTAATCAATACCTGGATAAATGGTTCTGCCACGTCCCGACCGACTCTAGCAGCTCCACGAGCACCTCCACCGCTGGCAGACGCAACCTAAACCATGAATTTAAGTGTAAAAATGTGAATAAATTATTGATATAAAATTTCAGATAAAATAAAAAAAGCTTGTAAATGTTCACCAATTTTAACAAGAATATAAAATGGTAAAACTTAATATTTTATTTCGAAAGTTTTATTTTTCAATTTATTCCATCCCCATACAAAATTACACAATGTCAACTAGATACAGTGGTGGTATTTGAATCTTCTGTGTTTAAATGAAACGACGGTTTATTGGTAAAAATTTTATGACAAAGAAAAGTCAGAATGAGATTCTCAGGGGGTATAAGTATAAAACGGCTAAAATCATATGAACTTACACGTTTGGACGTAGAGATAAAATATCTTTTTTATTTTTAAACTATTCACAAAACAGAACGATACAATCAAATTTTAAAAATAAAATTTGTGGAATATAATTTGAAATATAAACACGAACTTATGCCAGTATTTTTATAAAACACAGATTAAACAAGTACTGGATAAATTTAAACAACCTTTATGGGTACTTTTGGTTTTTCGTATCAATGATTTGTTTTACTCTCAGCATAAACATGTTGATCTGAACACAAGAATTAATCAAGAGTCAATATTTATCTCAAATATGACGTCCTGCTAAAAACTATATATTTGTAGAATTTCTCGAAATATTTAATAAAAAAGCAATTGTGAAACATAATATCCGGTTGAGAAATCAAAACATCTGGCAAATTAGTAAGATATTCAATCCATGCAACTGATAAAAATCAGAATAATAAAATTATGAAGTGGATCTCCAATAACCTACTCGCAGGATTTAGAAATTTTACGACTTTTAAATGGTCATCTGAATGAAAAGCAAAAAATAACTGACAATGTTCGGCTATATTAAGGGGACATGTGATCCATTTTTTAACATCATTTTCGGCTCGCTGATTGTCATATATAACAATGATTTTCAGTGTGTCAGGCCATTTCATCCGTATGTGTCTTGTGCCTTTTTATCATCTGTCATTTTAATTTATCCAAACGAATTTCTTACAAATATACATGGCTGGGGTTATTCAAAAACCATGTCATATACCAATAAATAGATTAATTTCAATAATTAACGATAAATCCTCAGATAGTGATGACGTTTGTAAAATATATCCTTGAATCAAATGGTAACTACCCTGAATTATCAATAAGTGAAAAATTGAAAGGCTCGTTTATTGTTTTAAAAATACTAATTTTGTTAGGATTAATATTCTCATGAGCTTAAAAATGACTTTTTCAAAATTTTAAAAATTAGTAAATAAATATATCCGAATAAATTTCAATAATTTTATGATAATATTGGTTAAATTACCGGAACATCTGATGAACCTTGAGTCTCTTCTGGATCCTATAAATTATTACAAATATCACAATTATTAAATTAAATAAGTTATTTGAATACCAATTTTTTTATTTGTAGGTCTTTAAGTAGAAAAAAATTCTTCGCATCAAACAAACGCACATCAATAAATTTTATAACGTCCGAAGAAATAAAATGATATTTTAGGGGTGCCAGATTTCTAAAGACTGCGCTTGGTCTAATATAAATTTTATCTTAAACAGCGATTTACGGCAGTTATGTAAAGGGGTAAAGAATTTAAATGTTTAAAAAAATTCTAACAAAAAAAACATTGAATTTTAGACGAAGAAACAGTGGCGTTCATTTGGTTCCATATAAATTTGACTTACGAGGGGATTCTAGTTCAGTTCGAGGAGAGAACATAAAGAATTCGCTCATAAATAAAGATTAAAGACTAACCATTCCAAAGCCAAGCCAGGGTTTTAAATATCTTCAAATGCATTATTTTCACTTCGGCAAGGAGTATACGATCCTTTCAACATCCCTTGTAGGTATGGCTAGACAGGTAGAAAAATTTAGCCATATAAATCGCTTATTTGGGAAATACGCAGAGAATATCAGATAGCTCTAACAAAACTGGATGATCTTTCTTTCAACTGACATCAGAAACATTATTGTTGATATGTAACTGGACACAGCTAAAAAAGCTCTATAGGAGAAAACTTTCGAGGCTTATAGGTGTTATCACGACGAAAAGTAACAAAGAATTTTCATTAAGGACCCATAACAGCTTACCAACTATTAAGTACGGACACTCAACTTTACCATGTACAGATCTCAGTCGCCCACAAAAGAATTAAAAGTTGAAACAAAATAAGGGCAATGGCGTTGATTGCCAGTATATGGCGAATACCAAAAATGTTTTAAAGACGGAAAACCGGTTCTGGTGTTAGACATTACATTACTGAAGGGCAAGGAAAACCACTTAATAACCAATTTATAACGTTCCCAATGTTGTCAAATTGGATGCAAAAATTCTGAAACCTTACTGGAAACTAACAAACAAAGGAACCAATGCAGAACGCAGAATTATGTCTGGTTTAACAAATCCAAACCTGAGGATTCCCAGATAGCAGTATCAAAACTAATTTATGTCGCTATTTCAACTAAAAATTGTACCCATTCTATAAAGATCTTCGAGTCTACTACGTAACAATAAGCATAAATAAACCATCCATAAGCCACTGTGTGATGAGTATGGTGAACTCTGATTTTTGCCCATGGATTTAATATGAAGGTGTACATCGACTGCATTCAAAAATTGGATGTTTTAAATGGAAACTACTCGAGTTCTTGCATTTACCTATCGTCAACAATGGACGGGATACCAGAACAAACAAACCGGAGAATTATGTTCGAATTGAGGCGTTAATCATGGCAAAGGACTAACTTCTTTAGCTGTCTGTGCACATGGTACCATCATTTCTCCGTGTTGTCAAATCAAATCTTCGTGGAATTTCTCACGTGTTGTATCACTCAATTTCATGACAGGGTCACTCAATTAGATCATGTAACAATAATATAAGGTCCGCTAAAGTCAACAAGCCACAAATAATCGATAAAAAACCTCGAATGAGAATCAAAAATATGGGGGCTTAGTGTCTCGAAAACTTTATGAATGTAAATTATACGTTACTAGGAACTTCCCCTACAGGATTCAACGGATGTATGAAGCTAAAGCTCAATCATTCTGAAGACGAACGAACATCTAATTGAAAAAAGGTTAGATTAGTTCGATCCCTTGTTGGGTAAGATGCATGTAAGCAAGGAGCCAAGGGCGTAAATAAATTGCACAACTACGGCATTTACGTGTCCCGCAATCTTTGCTTACCAGAGGGATAGGATTAGTTTGGTTTCAAGTCAAGAAATCAAAAAATAACCCCCAACATTTTCAGTCACCCATATTCAACTTTGTTAGCCTAGAATTCACATCAAACCAAAAGCTGATTTATATAGAAGGCATTCTCTGGGAAAAAAAGAAGCTGACCAAATCCAACTTAATAACATCGAAAGGTGTAGTTTTCGCGTGATCGATTCGCGTGCTTAGAATCAAATGCGATGTCATTTTTGAAATAATTGGAAATAGTTGAAGTGATTTTATGTGAAACAAACAACAGTTAAATTAACAAATGAAAAGGAGAATAAAGGTAAAATTTTATGAAAGTATGATGACGATAAATCGGCTAGATATAAACTTATAAAATTGCTCAAAAAATACCGCTGAAAAGGAAAGAGCAACGAAAAGAAGAAAGAATGAACCAGCAGCAAACATAAGGAAAAGATTGGGCGGTGATTGCGGTGTATCAGCCGAAATAGATGTTCGCACGATAATGGTACATGATATATACATGCTCGCCACAATGTGTTCGAAGTTTTAAATTAAACTTTGCATACGATATAATAAATTTAGACTAGAAATGGTACAAAGTAATTAGATTAACAATAGATTAAGGATGTTTATATGATGTCATAAAACGCCTTGGATTAAATTATTTTCATTACTGGTTTATCATCTGTGAGCAACGAAACATGAATTTTTTTTCGTAATATAGTTCATATGATAACAATATTTGAGATCTGCCCCCTCCCTTTGGGTTAAGTTCATTTATTGTATCATTCGTCATCTCGTGTATTCTACTAATATTTTCTCAAACACCCTCTTTAACTAGGTGACCGTGGTCATGCTGAACGAAACTTAGGCAATTAAATCTCTTAAAACATCGTGAGGTATGAAAATGGTAGACGCCTCTAGCTAAAATAATACTATATTGACTTTTATTACACAACATAATAGAACGAAAGGAGCGGAATTTTTGTGTTGATGCATTTCCTTAAGGTTTTAAAAATACTTTGAGGCGTAATAATCGTTATTGTATACCTGTCAGAACATTCACTAATGACACAGAGCTTGATATACGGTTTTCTGTGACTTGAAACCGAGACTATTTGTCACTGTGATGTTTTGAGAAGCATGCATTTCTTCTGATCATAAAATAAATCATAGCTATACTATTTTTCATAACGATTCAGGAGCTTAATATCGAGAATTACTGTGTAGATAGAGATGATTTTGTAAGGATAAACATTTTGTAAATCAGACAACTTTGGTTTTTTATCAAACGAGACATTAAAGATGTTAAGTTTATTCGGCAATGATAGTAGTCAACCGGTAACAAACTATACTTATATACCTGATTTTAGGCAATCAAAATGTATCAATAAAACCAATTTCTTGATAATCAATGATCATTGGCTTTACCTTTAATGAGTTCGATCGTATTTTAGCTTTCAATATTTTTATGTGCTGTTTAACTTTACAGCCGATTCGATGGATCTGCGGTGAGGCATAGGCAACTTAATATTCTCTGCGTAATTAGGCTTAAATATAACGGTGTCATTATTCCATAGATAATACTGAAAACATTCTCGATGCGTCTGCGCGCGTTTACAAGGTAATGTGACATGAATGCTGTTTTACCTGCTGATCGTTGACGCGTGTTAACAGTTTTTGTACTCGACATTTCGCGATTCACGTAGAAGGTCGGGTGTGTGCATTTAGTTTCCGGAAATATGCCAATATGTTTCTTCTTATGAGTATAATTAATTATGTTAACCTTTTTGTACTCGATATCTCGCGATTCATGTAGAAGGTCGGGCGTGTGCATTTTGCTGTTCCGAAAATATGCAAATATTTTTTCTTCTTCTTATGAGTATAATTAATTGATATGAGAGAGTAAATCAAGTTTAAGGTCACGCTTAAAGCCTTAAAGCCATTTAATATTTTATCTTTTGTATTTTAACTCGTTGATCAAGCTCGATCTATGGACTTTTGGTCAAAATTAAGAATTTTTTTCATCTATTTCATTATGTATTATATTCTTGCTGAATTGTGTGGCGATGGATTTATGTAAACTATATTGTGAAGAAATCTTAAAATAATTTACCTTAGTTGTAAACAATACATACACTAATTCGGAAACCTGGTTGTGATTAGGTCTGAATTGATCTTTTATTTGTATCAGATAAATTTAATCATTCCTCTCTATCGAATAAGAATGTTTAGTAAGTATGAACACTTCGATAAACAATTATATTTTCATATTGGTGCAGTCAAGTTTATCTTGTCTATTTTATTTGGCTATTTTTTTTCCAGTCCTTGTAAAATCATAAAAACTTCCAATATGGCGTTTTTCGTTTTTGGAGTGCTCACTACAAATTTTAGATGCGTTTGGCCAAACCCCCGCATATTCCTCTTCGAAGACTTCACTTCTTTCTGATACCTTCAAAGAACTCTTGCAAATTTTGATGTGGATTTAACAAGTTTTCATCGAAACCTATGTCGTACTCCTCTCAGGCATTATTTTTTGATGTATAAAGTTCTGTATATTTTACGTTTTTTCAACGTTCCCAACAGATTAAATGAACCTTTAAAGTTATGTTTATAAGGTAGTTCAAAACTGCTTAACATTTTGATTATAAGCCAAAAAGTTGCATGACAAAATCAATCCCAATATTATTATCTTCTCGTTTAATGAGTATATGTTTAAACTTTTTATAGCTTAAAGAATACATTTGCATCAGAAACCTTAAACTTCACTAATTTCATTCTTGGTGCTTTTCTAAGGTGGAATTAACATACAAAGATTACGCTTTCAGGAAACTCATATTTATACCAGATTTGACAAATATTTGACCTTTAGGACTTCAAACATGGAAGGTTATTGATAAAATGTGTTTTATAAAACTCAAAATAGAAATAGACCTTTTAAATATTTAAAAACCAGGTGAGTCATCACAAAAAGTTAACGTTTTGTCTCTATGTATATCATTTTTATTCAGGCACTGTAGAAAAATGAGAAAAAGACCCAATCCTTGTATTGGCTCCCTCCAAAGGCCCAAATGTCATGATGATATCAGTAGTGAATGGGATAAACTTAATTTGAAGTGAAGCCATACTGCGAGGGAGAATAAATGCCGAAATTTTTAAAGCGTTCCTACAAAATTTAGTTATGATTATCGAGTCTTAAAAAACGCATTCTTTTAAAAACTATCAATCTTTTAACTCCAAACTGTCAAATATTTTTCAATCCGAGGTACATTTGACACTGGGCGCTTCATCATTTTTGAAACACATTTTAGCCTTCGTGAAAAATCCTATTGAATAATTCCTGAAAAACGATTAAAATATATTGGTTTTCATAAAGTTAGTGTATACATGCATGGAAAAAGTGTTTAAAAATATTTTCAGAGGATCTAAATATTGAGTCGATGAAAACATGCGAAATTTTACGAAGAAAATCAAGAATTTTGTTTGTCAGCAACACCATTATTGTAAACTATTCGGACAATACCATCCCTTAGTCTTTTTAAAAATGGTTAACGTTGGTCCTGATGCCTGCTGGAAGGTTTGTGGCTGTTTTTATGCTGCTCATCTATCAGCCTTTTCGAATTTCTCTCATTATTATTGTTTGAATTTTCTTTTTTGGTATTTCTTGCATCCATCTCTTAGAAATTGAAAACGATTTTTGAAATTTGGGCCAATACAAAATGGAGAAGAGTTTTCACCAATATCCCCTAGTAATAAATATGTTTGAACTTACGCCAACATTTTTGAACACCATTATTTGTTATTCCACTTGGTATCACGTATGAACGCCCTTCTAAGTAACTTGCTCCTTCTTCAAGTTCAGTCTGGGGCTGCATTTCCAGCGAAGGATTTGTAATATATTGTGCTGAGTTGCCAGGTTAGCTGATGGACGACACCGGATATCCTTCTCAACTCTTATTCTAGTTAGGCATCGGAAATGTCTATAAAACCTGGAGACACATATCACCGCATAGCCAAATGCACGACTCAAAAATCTTCCAAGACGTGGTAAACTATGATTACATACCAGTTTTTGCATTTAAAAATGCGCTTCATAAAATGTAATAAATGAACTTAAAAACTATAATAATACATTGTTATTCTTTTCTGATAGTCTCTTCTTTTGCTTTTAGGAAAAAAATCCCTTCGTTAAGGATGGATGAGGTTTATGTGAGTCATATCAACATGTACAGGGTTTTCAGGTTTATTTCATATTTTGAAAATTCAATTTCGTCCTTTCGTTTTTTTCATTAAGTTTTAGAATTAAACTTTCTCTTTAACTGGATACAAACCTACCTCTTTATGTTGGAAAAATTGGAAAATGGGGAGGTCAAAATTCTCATTGCGGACAACAGCACCTCCATCATTTTGAAGTAGAGTGTTGGGCATTTATTAAATCTGTAATTTTGTGATTTTGTAATTTCTGAAAAATCCACCA
>JWZT01003429.1:20497-46109 GCA_000827895.1 Thelohanellus kitauei | reverse complement strand
TTTGGTGAATTTTAAATATCAAATTTTGTGTATTTTTCAGAATTTGCAAAATTCAGATTTCTTAAATGCGAAACACTCTTTTTCAAAATGATAGAAGCGCTGTTGTCCGTAATGAGAATTTCGATCTCCCCACATTTCAAATTTTTTAAACGCAAAAGGGTCGCTTTTATCCAGTTAAAATGAAATTCTAATTGTAAAACTATCAACTAAATGAACAAAACGAAAGGACGATTTTGACCTGAAAACCTTGTACTTGTTAGTATGACTTCCCTTAACTTTAGCCATTCTAAATGATGTGGTTTTTTTCTTTAGAAATTTTCCTCAAAACATGACTGGACATTTGAAAGAGAATAACAAGCTATTTAATTAATTTAAGCTAATATATTTAATTTTAAAAAGAGCATTTTTAAATGCAAAAACCGGTACTGGTAAATCGTAAGTAAAGAAGAACAAATATGAAGCAATACGAGATAAACGTGCAGTTATTATTCATGCCACTTATAGTTATATTTCTGCGATTTTGGATTCTTATAAAATAAAGCAGAACATCTTAACAAGTCGACACAAACCGCATGCGTGACCTACATCATTTTTACGGACAGTGATGATAATGCAGGGGTTATGAAGGGTCATCCATGTTAGATCCAGGTTGTTCTGTTCAGCCCATATAACAATGCATTCTGATTGGTCCTTTCAGTCTATCGAGAGCCTAAACTCGACGATTTGTTTTAAACTTTGATGTTTCACATTAGGTTTGAGATGGTGAGTTAAATTGTGATTTACCCTAACATCTGTAAACTTTTAGAACCGATCGAAACCCTCCCTGAGTTTGTGAATGACCCTATTACATTCTTAAACCTCATCACTATGCTTTTCATTGATGTTTGCCCCAGGAGGCTCGCGTCCTTAGATGCAACATGGTTACAAATTGCTTGTACAAGATATGGGTAAATTGATTAAGTTTATCATTAGGTGGGACGATTTAGAAACCTGCTTCCAACGTCTGGAATGGTGTGCCCATAAGGCAGTGCTGCACAAGCTCCGGCCCTCAGGAACCATTATGTGACCCACAAAGATCAATTCCAAAGCCGGGATACTGATATTATAGTCATATTTTATTATAACTACGATTGATTAAATGGCAGCATTTCAACTCGAATCAGTCCTTTGGCACCCTAGGGCTTTCGGAATTCGAATTGTGGCCCTTTTCTCAAAAAAGGTTGTGCATCACTTCGATAAGGTGACAATGTATAAAAGTGGATTTTTAATGAGATATTATCGCATAACCACTCGTGATTTCTCAGGTCTCGTCAGTAAGTTCTTCAATTTTGTTGATTTTGATGCAAAATAAGTTTCATTGACACCCGGTTTTTGTTCTACACTTAAACAAATTAAAACCGCACGGTAGAAAAATTTAATCATGTTCGATAAATAGTGTTTTTATTAAAATATACTCAATTCCAAAAGAAACAGATGAGTGATGATAATTATTAAGTCCTTTTTATGTTTGATAATGCCATTATTTAACGAAACTCTCATATATTGAGATGATACTGTGTTTTTATAAGGGGATTTTTAGTCATATTCTGAAACCTAGTGTAGCTCCTATGTGTGATATGATCCATTTCTCGAGAGAGTAGTGGACAATAGCAACCCTTGGGATTTTAAAGGCCCGACTACATTGACATCGCTGATTTTTAGCGATAGTTCGATTCTTGGATGGCTAAGACAACGAACAACACTTGCTTCTTTGTTCATGAATTAACTATTGTACCCCGGTAAGTAAGCTCGTCGTCGAAGTGAGTAATTAACGTGGTGCGTAGTGGATGTATATATATATATATGTTTGAGGTCTTTAAAGAGCCAGATTTCACTATAGAGACAAGGCCAATACATGATTAATATAATTTTAACTTTTGAAGTCGTTCACAAAGCCTTACTACAAATTTGAAAATTACGTCTTTGTTTCTCGTTTTTTCGATACTTTCTTTTTTCGGCTAGTACCCTCCGGCTTCAAATCTTGTTACAATATGTTGATTGGATTAATTTTATTGTAATAGGTAAAATTTCAGCACGAAACCGCGGATTGATTTTTCCCATGTCGTTATATTATCTTTGTGTAAAATGGGTGTGATATAGAATGTAAATTCGTCCATAAACCAATGTCTCCAGACAATGGTTATTTGGCAAAAATTCATCCAAAAATATGGAGTATTGCAAATATAATATTTGGCCAATTAAAAAATAAACGCAGACATGTTTACTAAAACAAAACTCGTTGCCGCACCGACGGCTGAACCGGAGAATGTTGGCAACTCCGAAAAGTGAACGCGTTTCAGAAACCAATGACCATGCAACGGTTAATAAACTGTTTGGTTCATAATTAAAATAGATGCGCAGTAACGCTGGGATACTATGATGACCCTTTTTTGAAATACTTCGTACCAGGGAGCTACGAACGATCCTCCCCCGAGATCAATCGAGGTATGTTTATATCACCAAAGGCTACGCTCTACGTGTCACATTTTTACGCAACATAATTTACAACTTCTGTGATTCATTTGAGAATCCCCAAATCATCAACCTCGGTTGCGGTTTTGACACTCTATTTTGGAATATCGACAAAGTCCAACTTTAATTATTCCAGAGAAAACCCGAGACAGATTTTGCATTGTTTGATGTTGATTTTGAGTCCGTAATAAGTGCGAAAATGCGTGTTATCGCGTTTGATCTTTACTCAACTAGGCGATACAATAAGTTAAACTCTATATTTACACATTCCTCCACTGGGCTTTCCTCAACAAAATACCGCCAGATTGCATGTGATATCACCCACATTCCAAGTTTGAACCAAAGCCTATTGTCTCATGGATTCGATAAAACGTAAGGTTTTTGCAGGACAGGAAACCTACGATTATAGTAAGTGAATGTGTGCTAGCCTATCTCGAAGACAACCAAGTTATGGACCTTGTCAACTATTTCTCAGCGATAGAAAGGGCCGTTTTTGTTAACTACGATCCTGTGGCATTATTTTTAATCAGATGAATTTTGGGGACACTTTCGGTAAGATGATGGAAAAGAATGTTCACGTAAGTTTTCATTTAAATTAGGGGTTCAGTTATGATTTTCGAGCCAAGAAAATCTGCGAGTCTATCACAAGTCAGGTGTGTTGAAGCTAATTAGATCAACAAATTTATAGATGCAGAATGGGATGATGCCCTTGGATACTCAATGTGGGACATTTACCAGAGCCAAATACCGAAATCTATTAGATCGAAGTCGTCTAGTTATTATTTAGGATGGACTCAGTTGAATTTCTTGATGAAATTAACCTATTGCAAGATTTATTGACACATTATTGCATCAGCTTGGGCTATAAAAACATAACCCATGAGAGTTTGATTTCGCTAATTTTTAGAAATGACCGATTTAATTAAATTTCACCAATAATTAATATCGAAAAACATTTGATTGTTTAGCTTATTTTACTTCCTTCAAATGATGAGTCTTCTTTGCAATAAGCTACTATCACTGGTTCAAAATGTAAATTCGGCGAAACAACTTAGAGGCTGATATCCCAACGTGTTCAGCCTTTAACATAATTAGGCGTGTTTAGCATGCTTTAAAATTCCCATATTAGGATTTTTGTGAATATGCAAAGGATCAAACACTATTCACTGTTTTCGGTAATTGCCCAAAGATTTTATACGCATGACGGCTAGGGCTATTTCCAACAAAAACATTGGATGTTACCTCTTAAGTTGGTTGAAAATTTTATCATATTGACAGCTTGGAATGAATTCAAAGTTCTTTGAGATACCTCCTGCTTGTAAATGTTAGCTATTTATTCAAGAGCCATATAATCATTAATGTTGGTGAATAGAAGCGTCAGCAGCGGCGTAAATGGCTACTCTTTATATGAATGAGTCATGGATCAAGATCTGCTCATCACAAAAGAAAATGGTTCAGGCGTGATGAAAATTTATTAAAAAAGTGCTCATTAGTTGAAAGACAAAAAAAATAATATACTTGAGCATGGGAAATCACCACGATTAGTTGTGCTTATATTTTTACTGTAGAGACTGATTGGAGCTCATCGATTGTCTCCAATCGCAAAACAATCGAAACGGCTATATATATCTTGGGAAAACTTTATTCTGGTTTTACTATATTTAGATTCTTTGGGAAAATATTCATAAAACGTGGGATTTCAATATTGACTATATCTTGATTTAGGATAATCAAGTCATGAATTCTGGCATAAAGTTAAGCGACTTATGCCTGAACTGTTTAAGAGATTGGCTCATATTAGTGTGATACCAACCCCGTCAATTAGGATCCTCTTTGGTTGGGCATAATAGAACGTTTTTCTGCCATTAAAGTAGGTTTTTTGTCCGAGAATTACAATTTTCCACTCCATTAGGGCTTTAATTCAGAGTCGTTTAGATATAAATTCAATCATTTTTTTGACTCTTCTACCAGTACATAACGAATTTTTGAGACCAGGCCAAAAGAAAATTCCAGGAATAAAATGTTTAAATTGTGTAAAAAATTGTTTCTTAGTGATACATTTGAAACAAAACCCTTTCCATCTGGTCACGGTTAACCCAGTTCAATTTTTCCGAATGGCATCTATTTAATTGAAGACGGATGGCACCTTAGACAGGATTCAAGAAGTTATTTCGCTCAAATACTATTTGGAATCGTTCGTATTCCCATTTATAATCTCCTATTGACAAAAGCTTTTCCCAAACAATTTTCTCTCATTGAGATTTCGGGTTGTTATCTCCACATCAAGTATTCAAAGTGAAATAAGATTTCAAAATAACTGTAATCCTCTGTTGATATAGTTCAAAGTATTATTATAGATATCAGTATTTCTTACTAAATGGGACCTGATTTCACCAAGTTCATGAATTCAAGAGGACTCATAATTTCAAGATTTATAACGCGCATATTTTTATGACAAAATTAGTGTAATCTTCAGAAACTCTTTTCAGTTTGAACGATATATCTGGTATATATAGTCCCAGAAGATCCGAGGAAGACAACAAAACGATTTTTGTTTCATAACCACTAACCAGATCTAATACGAATTCGATTTTGAAAATGTTATGGTATTCGCACAGAACATCGTATTCGGTTCAATAGTATTCTAAAAATTCAACCAGTTCAGAGACAATTACTAAAACTGTTCATGAACAAGTTGGTCGTCATGGTTCCACACTTGTGTATTTAGTGCCTTGGTCATTTAATTTCGGTCAGCCTGACTTCGTGAAACAAACGTCAGAATATTAACTTTGAATGAATTATAATTGGCCCTCGCCTTCTGATTGTTTCTTTCCGATTTAAACTTGTGTGAATGATATGCATGCTTCGATTTTGTTTCGAGAAATTTTATAAGATGTTTGTGTTTTCTATATCAAGCTCACGTGTCACGGTAACATCACTTATTTTTCGCGGTTGACAAAGCCTGGCTCTTGAATCCAACTAATTTATAAGGCCAATTGATCATCCGCCTATGAGTATTTTCATTCTATTCTAGAATCTTGGGAGTCGAAACAACCCCATCATACATTCTTTGTAGATACAACGATATGAGAGGTATGCTACTTCACCCTCCCATGTACTTGTGATTTTCAGGTCTGGGCATTTAAAACAATTAAATAACAGTGGAGAAGTTGTAAAAATATGGCGTGAGACGCAAAAAGAGCGAACCCTACTTAAATTAATTACAATTACATCAAATGAAGGTGGTGACCTCCAATCAAACAGAAAAAAATCGGAACTAGGTCTGATGTCCCACCATATTATTGACAACAGATGAATGTCAACTAAAAATCTCTGACCTGAACCATACTAGAAAATAGATACTGTTTATTCAGTAAGAGTTCGAACAGACCAACTATCAAGAAGCCAAAATATTAACAACAGGGGCGCATGTAACCCAAAGGGGTAATTGAGATTGGAAGAGTAAAGCTAAACCAATGTTTGTCAAATTTAAAATTGTCAATTTAAAAAAAGTTAGGTTCATCAATTTCTGTGGACATGCTCCAAATAATGAACTCTATCTTCAGTCAACCATTCACAAAGAACTTGGATGAAGAAGTGACTAGCTGATGATTTAAAACCTGATAAGTCTTGGCACTAATACCATATCATCTTATTACTCTATCTAGTATTAAATCATTCATCAGATCTTATTCCTGGTCTCTCTTTAACCTATAACACTTTAAAATATCAAAATCAGAATTTTATGTGAATAAATCTATTTTAACAAAAAAACAGCAATGTTTGGATCTACTTGATGTTGCCTCAGAATTCAAGAATTTCAAATGTGAATAGAAACATTGTTCGTTGCTTTCGGGTCAACAGTTCTACTTTATTTTTTCAAACTAAATTTCCTAAATACCAAATTTAAGGTGAATCAAATTTGAAATGTGAAATTAGGCAATGCTGATCTTCTTGGGTACCATGATTTTTTGATTATTTGTTTGAAAGGATTTAGGGTCGTATAATCAACTATTTTGGCAAAATCGGTGGAACTGGTATGATTCTGAAGTTTCAAAAAGTTGAAACGAGATATTGGATTATAGGATATGCCGACTCTATCTCCTTTCACTCAAATCCAATTATAAGGATCAATTTTTCAAGCATGGTGTTTAAGTAAAAATTGATTAACTTTCGTTCCAATATCAAGACCATGTTTAAAAGCGAGGTGGTAACAATAACACTCGAAAGGTGAGCTCAGTCAAAGTCGAACCAACCAATAGAGAACACTTACCCAATAACCACCCTGTCGGACGACTGAGCACTGTTATGTTCCTCAGGATATCATATATATCTTTACAGTAACCACAATATCCAATAAAATAGCAATTTTCCGACGATAAACCTATGCTACCTAGTCAATTGGTTTTAGTTTACATTTCAAACATTCATGAAAGTAAAGATTATCCAGAAAATTGCGATAGTTTATTCAATAAACCATACATAAGCCTGTATATATATAACTCATTTCAATCCTCAAAAAACTTCAATAGAGATTAAACGATAGCTACTTTGCGGGAGTATAC
Organism: Thelohanellus kitauei; assembly: GCA_000827895.1. Classification (NCBI taxonomy): domain Eukaryota; kingdom Metazoa; phylum Cnidaria; class Myxozoa; order Bivalvulida; family Myxobolidae; genus Thelohanellus; species Thelohanellus kitauei. The sequence goes on along the minus strand of JWZT01003429.1, from coordinate 39,033 downwards.
AAAAATCATGTTTTTAGCACCTCATATCAACATAAACTGGGTAGCATTTGAAATCTAGATTTTCGTCTAAATACTTCGGTCGGGTGATGAGAAATTGTCTCAATGTGATTTTAATTACATTAAGTAATTAATCAATCAATTGTTGTATTTTTTCGCATTTTGAGTCACATTTGTGTCTTCTGAATTAAGTTATGGTTAAGGCTCAAAATAAATACTTGATCTCGTTTTATGCTCCCCGAATCATGGATAGATGTTGTTAATGATAATCAAAATCATTAATATGGGTTTCATTTTCTCGAACAGTTATGAACATATAATTCTGTCATATAAGTTCAAATATTGTGTCCTTTGACAGCGGATCGGTCTTACCCCTACAATTTGATGGTTTCTTTGGACATGGCTCAGATTTGACATCTACGATTCCTAAACTGTTGTTTCGAAAATTTATCCAAATGTTGGAGTTAATTTCGTCGTTTCTTGAAGGTTCGTGTTATATCTAAGAATAGGCAAATTCCAAGCTAAGACCACAGGAAATACAGTGCTTCATTCCCATGTGTTTATCCTTTCTCTAATACCCAGATATAAGTCTATTTTTATTTTAAGCCGTTCTTTCTTAAGTATCCATGGGTTTCTGCAAGCAGAACACCCTTGATGTGAAGAATCCTTCTATAAGTCAAATAATTTGATAATTAAAGGGAATTTCATGGCTCATTTCGGATGAGGCATCAAAAGTGCCATGGCGAGTTGACTTACAAAATCTCTTACGCATGTCACATAATTTCAATTAATGAACCGCTCATAATTTCAGATTTCTTTAAAATATACAAAAAATTAACCGGGCTGATTGTTTCCTGAGTGAGTATGAACGATAGATTTTTTCGAGTTTTAAATTTTAATTAGTTTGAAGGGCATGTTACTCGAAGATACTAACATGCGCGTGGCCACGTTATTTTTCATTTCTTCATGGGTGACCAGCAGTATACAAACGATTCTATGTATAGAGATGTTTGCAACGCTATGTCTAGCTATTCCAGTAACGGCAATTTCAGAATCGATAAAAAACTATCAAATTTTCGCAAGTTACCGATTTATCAGCAAGACTACTTGAAAGATGCATTTTATGAGAGAGTTGAAGAATCCAGAAACGCCCTTCAAGCGAATCAAGCATTCCTGAATAATGCCCGGGAAATTTCGGAAGAAATGTTCCAAGTTTCAGAGAATAAACCCACCTCGTATCCCCAGTCAGCAAACCCAAAATTCTTGGATTCCATTTTGAGACAAGTATATAGAGAATGGTCTGTCGAAGCTGTTGAGGATCGCCGCACATGTTTTGACCCAATCCTTGATGTATTCCGCCAGATATACGATGAGAACTTGAGGCCTGACCTCGTGGTGCTTGTTCCCGGAGCAGGTATTGGCCGCTTGGTTTATGAGTTGGCAAAAACCGGTTGTCAATGCGTTTACAATGATTCTGACATGTATTCCATCATTATTTCATATGGATTTATGAACAACAAATATCAGAAACATGAGTTTCAAATTTATCCTTGGGTTAACGTCTGGTCAAACAATTACAACAATTCTTCGGCAATGAAACCTGTAACTGTTCCAGATATTATCCTTGATACAGACGTAAATATGCGGGCGGAAGTTGGTGATTTCTTAGCATGCTTCAAAGATGATTCTTTTGAAAGATTTGACTGTGTTGTCACGTGTTTCTTTATTGATACGATGCCAAATATAATAAACTGCATCGAAAGAATACAGTATGTTCTTAAGAGGGGTGGCAAATGGATTAATCTGGGGCCTTTATCATATCACTACGAAGACGATGCCAAATCTGTTCATATCGAACCGACGTTTGAGGAGATACAACACGTAATCCTCAACTGCCTTAACTTTCAGGTGGTGAAAGAGAATACATTCATAGATTGTTTATATTCAGACACCAAATGTCTCATGAATCGCAATTTTTATAATTGTCCATTTTTTGTTGTCCAAAAACCATTCTAATTTTGTTTAATTTCTTAGATTAATAAAATTTTTGTAATGATCGCCTTTTGCCCTATTTTGTTTCATGAAATCAACACTATCAAAACTATGTGTTCATCAAAAAAAAGAAATGGTGCGATGTACTGGAATTCGAGTTTGTGAATGACTATTGATAATAAGATTTCAGGATGTGTATTTACCAATGACCACAAATTCTCATCGCACTTATATCAACCAAGCATGTGATGTACAACGTGTTCACGCGTTCTTATGTCATGCCGAGGATATAGAAGGAGTCTTTAGCAGTCAATTTTTGGAAACTTTTGATCAGAAAACATCGGTTTGCCTTCATAATTTAGTGATAGATACCAATTTCCTGATGGATATGTTGTTTGTTTTTCAGATTAAAGCGTCTACCTGCGGTATAATTCCTATATATCCGGGGACTGGAATTAAAATCCTCCCAACGATGAGCGCTGTTGGTGGGAGAGTACCTCGTAAAGTATGGGATCATATAAAAATTATTTCCAATATTTTTCAGACTATTTTTGCTACATCATCATTTAGTTGGAGTTTCTTATGTTCACAAGATCCGAGTGTCCATATTTCCAGATTCCTGACGCCCTTGATCACGTTTAGCGCTTTGATTCACTTGGTTACAGCATACAATAATAACAACCAAAGACATGATAAAGTGCCCAGGCCAGCTGTGTTTGTATATAGTGCTATCCATATAATCATCGGGCTCTCCGCCGTTATTGTTGGAATCCAGATGATGTCAAAAGATGAAAGTTGTCCACGTTTCTGTGGATCCTCGTGCTTTTTGGCTGGATTACTATTGTTTATCAACATAGGATGGTGTATCTCGTTAAACAGGTTTGTGTTATCGTTGAAAAAGATCCGGATCTTTGGAATCGTATCAACACGAAGTACAGCGAATAACATTCACCTAATATTTCAAATTTTCAAACTTAGTATTAATGACCATATGCTTCACACACCCGGGAGGCTGATTATTGATCCTATGTTTAGAAAAATGAGTGTAGAGCGTCTCAAAAGTGAGGAACGTTCTGATAACACATCCTTCGAAAGTAAACACGGCATTTAGGCTGGTATGCGATCCGTATGAGTTCATTTTTTGCATCAGCTTTGGACGCGTTCAAGTTCTGTGCAGTTATACTTCCGTGCTGAGTCAACGACCATCAGAAGCATAATCGTCCATGCTCGACAATCGCCTTCGGAATCGTGCTACAGATATACATCCTTCAACTTTTATTTTGTTAAGACAGTTTCAAACTCGCCACGGCTTTTCATTCTCCCACCGACAAATTCATTTGTCGTCCTTGGCTACGGTACCACAGAGCCATTCATTCCCTGGGGATAATATGTATTAGTCTCTCGCTGGGCTTCATTTTTTCAAAATCTATATGTGTAACCATATGATCGACTTCGAATACACGATCACCTCAGACACCATTTAATGTTTGTATACTTATTCCTGGTCATGTTTCCACATGTTTTAAGTCGTGGCTCTTGTATCGGTTCCAAAATAATTATTGAGACAAAAATGAGTAATGATACTGGGCAGAATTACATCAAGTGGATGTTCGACATGTTCCATCAGATATCTAGTTTGAATTAAAATGGTGAATTTCGACCATTCTAACTGTTGAAGGGGTCCTTAAGGTTGGTGACAGGAGTCTGTTTATGATTTTAAATGATCACTGTCCTATGATCAAAATAATAGGATTATGTCTGAAAAACGATTGGCATCATTAAAACCATTCTATTCGCAACCTATGCAAAGTTTGGGATGATTGTATCAAGAAATCGTAAACTTGGGCCGTCTTGTCGTTTTCAATGTTATAAATTTGTTAAGGGATGCAACACTATTGATTGCCGATATTTTGATTTAGTGTCAGATCACAGTAATATTAAAGCCTTTCCTTGTAAAACGTTTGTCTATTTTGTGTGGTGATAAATTGTCACCTCATATAAACAGTGCAAACTTTTGAAAAACAAGAAAGCCGGTTTTTTTTTATTTGATTAAGCCATTTTTGCATTTTTGTAGATTTTTTCCATACGCGTGATGGAATTAACTTTCAAAAAATGTCGAGATCCTTCGACCAAAATGGGTTATAAGACAGTTGTCGGTCTCCACTTATTCTCATAATCATTCACAAACTGAAATGGATAGAAAATTAGGTGTCATTCAACAATACAGGAAGTGTTATGACCATTTTCGTATTAGATACGATAATGAGTGAGTGTTAGGTATCTGAAATCTACGAATGGAAGATCTACAACTAGAGACCTTATTTAAGGAAGATGTACATCGTTGCAGGTTTCTCACGGTACTCTATAAAAGTAGGAGCTAATTGAGACGTTTTTGGTTGAGGAATTATTTTCAGAACATGTATACTATCAAAAAATTGTTGGTTGTTTTCTGAAACACTTTGGTATATTGAAATGCATGAAGAATTATGGTTGATTGCCATTAGCTTGTAGATTTGAAATGAATGGTGCCATGATCAAGCTGTTAGATAACTTTTTTCAAGACAACAAACAAAAAGATGTAAGGCGTAGCCCATGCTGAATACAATAATTTGGGATTCTGGTTACCCGAAGAAAGGAAACAAATGTATTCTACAAACTGTCTGGATTGTTCCAAACAAATTTGACAAATTTGAGCAAGATCGATGGTTCTTAATTCAATTGTTGTTTATTATGTAAATCGCTTCAGTTTTAAAGTACAACAATTTTTGAGAAGAATTCAGCAAGTTTCAGAAGTGGAGATCATTAGAAACACGAGGTATCCATTCATAAAGTGAAACATATCACAAAACGTACCAACGAATATCATATATTTTGTAAAAACACAACCTTTGCACGAATCCATCGTCTACGGTGGTTTTCATGTTGATTCTTATCACATTCCATTATTTAATGATCGCACGATATAAGTATTATAGTACACGCCCCAAACTTGACTTCTTATTTCCGACACCTCAAAATCAGGTATTTCCAACGGTTATCATTCATTAAACAATCACCTTATTCTCATTATTTCCAGTTACTTTTCAAATTTTAGAGCTTTCGAATAAAGAGCACTCCTGTATTTCTAATTTCTCCAAAATTTTAGATGATAGTTGTTATTCAACAGGAACTAAGTTTAATTATTCAGATCTTTTCCTTCTGATCTCTTTTGTCAAACACCTGAACTTTAGATAATAACTTTTTTGGCTCAATACGTATATTTAGTCTTTCGTCAACTACTTTTTCACGTAACAAAATACATAAAATTAGTTTTATCACTTTTTTCGATATATTATAAATTCGATAATTGATATTACAGAGTTATACATTATCACTACGCAATTAAAATTTATATATAAAATTCTTTTTGTATTTTGAAAGTAAGATAAACCCTGTCTAATTTTCTCCCCGCGTGTTTTTCAACCCTGAATATTTTTCAGCTAAAAGCAATTTCCTTGAATTTTGACCAAAACAAATATATGGGAATATTTCGAAATTTTCGTTTTAATATCCACTGACATGCGCAGAATAAACAATGAAAACCAAAAACTAGCCTTAGCATTAAAGAGAGGAAACAAATTGTCGGGTATCTTTAATAGGAGCTATTACAAACCTTTAAATAATTTGTGTCGAGTTTAAATGCCACTATAAAAAGATTCAACTGCTTGATGTTTCTGTAAAAAGCTGCCAAAAATAAAATAGAGATTCCACAAGTGGATTCAAATAGAAAAAGGTATATCAACTAAAGTACGTATGAACAATTAAATGAAAAATGTTTTTAAAGACTGCAGTTAACAGAATCTAGCAATTCATCCAATTCTGAAAAATGTTTAGACAGCTCTTACACAGTCAAACAAAACAAAAAATTCAAAATCAACATAATTCAAACAAGATAACATAATTTGTCGAGGGTTTTTGCTGTTTCTCGATATTTAATCGATAATTCACTGTCGATAGATGAGATTCTAGACAACCTAATAGTTCATTTTCAACTCGAAGTACATAAAACTGAACATATTCAATTTCAAAATCTATATGAAAAGTTTATTACTGGGAAAAAATGAACAGGAATCCCAATTTTCATGCTATTTTGAGATGAATTCATAGTTTTTACTACATTTAACAAACAGTTTTAATAACCCTGTCTATTTATCCGTTTAACACCTTTTGAAGTTCAATTTGGTCGTCGGGTAAGATCAATTTGGACGATTGATAAAAAGAATAGTTTTTAAATTTAAATTAATAATCATCAACGCTTTTATTCTAAATTCCGTCTTTGAATTGATTTTGACATGTATCGATACGACTCTCGAAATAATCTGTAGTTGGAATGGATGGGTGCGTAGTTGGATACTTATAAGGTAGACAAACGATATGATGGTTCCCATACTGTTCGTCTCGCTTTACTATTTATATATTTAAGTTAATTTTATAAAATATTTAACTTTACGGGGTTTTCATCCCAAATCTCACATAAGAAATTGACATATACAGTCATTCAACAGTTTAAACTTTGATTTATCCGGAGAAATATGCATTCCATTTTTAAAAAATCTGAGAACCTCATCAAACTTTTTGAAAAAAGGCACATATTTTGGGCGTGTTAAAGTCATAGGCCTATTTAAACATGCATTCGAAAAGTATAAACATTATTTGGCTATTTCCATTTTTTCAGGATACTTTTGGGTATAGTTTTTGATACAGAGTTTAGGCGGTTCAAATGTTGACTACCCGTAGAGATGTTGATACCGTTTTCAATGAACATAAGAATACTATAGTAACTTTTTTATCAAAAGTCCAATAATTTTGGCGGCTAAAAACACTATGCCTATTAAAACACGCCCGCATCAATATTTGATTTATTTTGTGAGTTACGTTTTATTCACGATTTAAATGTTGATGTTTCTATTGAGTGATGACTTTTAGCACATACCTGTGGCATGATAAGAATGTGTTCAGAAAATGATTCAAACATTACAGAAAGTAATTATGATTAAACCTCATGAATAACTGTGTTTGGATTATCGTTGAAAGAAATAATTGTGAAGAGTTCCCAAAAATCTTAAATCGTGTAAAATATGATAAGAGGAGCAGTTAGTAGGTATATTTAATGCCTCTCGTAATTTTATTAGACAAGTAAAGGTCGTATGTACTACACGAAGAGGACTCAGGCGAATTGAAACTCAACTTTAAAACGAATTTACAACTTTTAAGATGGTTTAAAGCTTCCAAAATATTAGGAAATTCATCCTGAAAGGATTTAGTCCATAGGAGTTTAAATACTCTAAAATTGTCTGAACTTTACTATCCTTGAATAATTTTGTTTCTGCTTTATAAAGAAATACACACATGAGTGGTAGATTCAATTATTTTAACGTCACCAACTCTTCGGAAACATCAACATTTAAAGCATAACATAAACGTAACTCGGCAAAGTTGGTCAAATATTCGCTCAGGCGTGTTTAAATTTGCCTACTATTTTCAGCCGCCAAGGTTATGTGACTTTTGATCAAAAAGTTAATGTCATATTCTTATGTTCATTGAAAACGGCATCCACGTTTCTCTGTGTTGTCAACGGTTAAACCGCCAAAACATTGCATTCAAAAAGATATCAATTAGTATACTGAAATAAATGGAAATAAACAAAACTGTGTTTAGAATTCACGAGGGTGTGTTTACATGGGCATGACTTGAACCCGCCAAAAGTATGTGCCTTTTTTCAAAAAGTTTATATGGTGTTCCCAGATATGTTAAAAATGGAATGAACAATATTCTCGAAAAATCAAAGTTTAAGCTGTCAAATGACCGTTATATGTCAATTTATGATGTGAGATTTAGGATGAAAATCCCTTAAAGTTGTATTTTATTACATTATTTTAAATAAAAAAAAACAATAAGGGGAGACGAACAGCATCATCACCAGCGATGTAATTGTAGATTTATTAATTCCGGTCAAGTTATGACATTCCACATTTGTCGCTGTCGATCATCACGGTGCGTCGGTTCGCTCAATTTATTGTTTAATTAGACATAAATCCAACATTTGGCAGCCAATATGATCCAATTTTTACTTTTTTTCAATCACTATTAGGTAAAAAACTTGTGCGGGTGTAAATTCCATATGCTTCGCAGTTTCCTAACCAGTTATGGCTTGAAAGCCCTGTAAGTAAATAATTTCGCTCTTCAATTTGATTCCAACAAAAAGTTTCAGCCATTGTGTGACTATCCAACCAAAATTCTACCCAGAGCCTCCGACTTCAAAATCCTCTATGCCTGATCACCATTAGCCCCTTGTAATATTGGATTTTACGATCAAAGTTACGCACCTTTAAAATTGGAAATACACAAATCTCTCAACGATTTCTCCAATCTTTAACAGAAGTGTTGGGCACTTAAGAAAAATTCAAAATTCATATGGTAATGTAAGATTCTATCATACAAATCCTCACTATTATGATACCTACCCATATCATATACACTACCTCCCAAGATACAGTCCCTTACTTAGCCCACGTGATGAAGTTATCTCTCAGTTCAAATCTTTGGTAGTGGAACCAACATTCCAAGAAGTGCAACTGATCTTATTCAAAGAATAATAAATTATCGTACTGTGACTTCACAATTTTTAACAAACTATATTTGCAACAGAGAAAGTTTCCTAGAAGACTGCACCTTGGAAAGAGGCATAAACATAGATTAAAAACTATTGTTGTTTATATTATAAAAGTGAACTTTTGAATAAAAAGCCATAACGTTTTATGTATTTCAAATTTTGATGAGGTGTGTAATTTTGATGTAAAACCCGGTATTATTAGTCTATAGTAGTTTAATGAGGGTGTTGCTTTGACGGTGAGAATATTGTAAGAAACGCTATAAAACTATTGGTTGCACTGAGAAATAAGAATAACATAAATTGACAGGATTCAAACTCATTATCAATCAAAACGGGTTTATTTAAACTAACAGATGCAGAGAGAAGTGAATGAATAATTTTGGACGTAAACCGTCTATCTAAACTATCTGGTTGTTCAAGGACAACTCCTGGTAAATAAACACAATTTTTCCATACAACCTCTAAATCGTTTTCTTGAGTTCGGTTTATTCACCAGAGTCTCATAATTTGATAGTGATCTGAAGATTTACCATCCAGTTTCTAAACTTGTAACTGATGAACTAAATTTTTATTCCCCCTCAATGTTTTCTTCGTTCATCTTTTATGAATGTTTTATAAAGGAAAAACCACATCATTAAGGACGGTTGAGCCTTACGGAAGTCACACCAACACGTTTATCCAATTATAAAAATCATTGGGAAAAAATGTTTTCTCGAAAATGAATAGAGAGAACATTGAGGGGGAATAAAAATTTAGTTCATAAAATTTGAATTCATACATTTTTAAAAATCCATTTTTCAACAAAAACCCGGATATTCAAGTCATAATTTTAACAAATACCACTTTTTCGATTTTGAATTATCGTCATTTGTGTCAAAGATTTATCAAAATAGAAATATAGTTGCCTTTTAAACATTATTTATTTGTGATTACGGCACACGTTCAAAGTGGACCTAGAAGAAAATCACAATGGACGTAAAAGAATGCAAAAACGTGTAATAACATCTTCGAGAAACTGTTATTTACATAAAGTCGGGTCTTTGAATCCTACGTACACATTTTTCCTATTTTTAGCTCAAATTATTGGATCACAATAGAAAATTGACCTTTATAATATTTCGATCTGTAACGTCCATAGTTATCCCATGCAAAGAGGGTTGCTAAGTTCTAAAAAACAGGGTTGACATTCATATTATATCACGATCTATTCGAAATCGTCCTATGTTGGTGATACCATCATCTGTAAACACTATAGATATTTTGATGTCCGTATCATCCATGGTTAAAGCCTCTGAACTTAAGAAATTGTGTTTCTTTGGATAATATAACAGTCTTTTATCTCAATCCAACCATTTTTGAAATCTACTTGATTCATTTATATTGAATTAAACAAATTCTCACAAATCAAAATGATTGAATGTTGGGCTCTAGAATCCTGGAATCATTCATGGTTGATACGAATAAAAATTCACTATATGAAGTACAGCAAATATTGGATTTCCCCTTTTCTACATCCTAATTATCAAATGGAACACATGCCAAAAAGTGGTAAAATCCATCTCTGACATCGTGTGCCTGATGTCAATTGTGCCCTCTGATATTCCGATAGATTGTTGATCCAATTTTGTGGTTGATCCCTACTTCCAACACATAGTTTAAGGGTTGAAAATCGTAAAGAAATTTTGTCACTTTTTTAACCCATTTAATCGATTTTATCAAAAGAAATTTGCATCATATTCTCTTCCAATTAAAATAAACCAAATGATCCCACAAGGATGTGAAACGAATCCAATAATTGATGATTTTTCTATGATTCGTATAAAGTTTGATACAAGAAAAATGAACAGGGTGAGTTTCAGTTCATCGAAGTAACTTCTATGGTCAAATTTTTGCTGCCCAATGCATAATTTGGGCTTGAAAATAATAGGAAAAATGTTCATGATTTGAACACGGGGAAGATGGGTTGTTGTATTCTAGGAATCTGAAAAGATAAATTGTCCATATTTTCTCTTCAGAATAATACTTCACTAGACACAAATATCTAGTTTTTTTGTGTTTTTAACTCTTCAGATAATGATATATATGTGCCATCACGATTTCCATGTTAAACTCAAATTTAAAAGTTACTGTCCCCGATTAACTACCATAGAGGGTTAAAACTTCACTTTAGTATTTTTAAACTTCGATTTGGTGGATAAAAAATTTAGGAAACAATAAAATGGATCAGCAAATAAAACTAAATAAAATTGTTTAGTTTTTTTTATAATTTCATTGCTTTAGGACCTTTTACATACTGGGGTTTCATGACTATTTCGCCCTTTTTAAGTTCAATTTAAAAAAAAGTTTCACAATTCACATGCAGGTGCTTTTTTCTTTGGGATCAAGAAACAAATGATGTAAAATTTATAATTGGGGGTTGTAATTTTCGATAAAACCGATATTTTAAAGTTCTCCAAAAATTATAACAGCCCCCCCCCCCATATGCTGTAAGTTTAAAAAAATCAAAAAATGTGTTAACCAGACAACCTTTAGATTCAACGGATGGCGGCTTGCTTGAAATTTCATCTTTCCCCTTTTCCACCCAAAGGTTAGCTTTGACAGTGTTAAAATTAAATTTTAAAAATCGAAACTAATTGAACGTTAAAAGGACGAAATAGACCTGTTAACCCAGTATGTAAAAGGTCCTTAAGAAATGAAATAAAAAAATCTAAACAATGTTATTCAGTTTTATTCGTTTTTTTAATTTTATTTTATCCTAAATTCTTCTTCCATTAAAGCGAAGTTTAAAAATACTAAAGTGAAGTTTACACCCTCTATTTTAGCCTACATCAAAATTTTTGATCGATTTTTTTGGCAATAGGTTTGAAGTCACCAACATCCTGTTTACGCTTCATATTTATATCATCGACCTGTAAAACAAAGAGGGTTGAAGTATCTGCAAATTCCTGATATACATACCTTCATACCTCACCTAGTACCAAGTGTGAACGTAACAATTTATATGTGCCTTTAAATAATTCAAGCAGCACATTAGAGACATGATACCATACAAATCATTGATCGAACCAAGTATCCATGAGTTACCTTGTCCACTTTTTATTTTAAATATGAACCAATTTGTAATAATTAGATACTAATCCTGGCGAGAAAATGGAAAGTATATCAACTAAAGATGATTTGATTTTGACTGAAGGAAACACCGCTGAGAACCGAACAAATAAGGCCATCAATTTCTTGGAGGCCTTTTCGCTCATCTTTGGAATGATAATCGGGTCTGGAATATTTATAGGTGTTGGACCGACTTTTGATGTCTTCACGTCGGACTCGATTGGGATGGTGATCGTCTTTTGGATAATTGGTGGAATCATGGGAATGATGGGGGGCCTTTGTTATGCAGAATTGGGCTCTCGGATTCCAGAGAGCGGAGGAGAAAGAGCCTACTATCTAATTGGACTAAACAAGAAGTTCTCAATCACCTATATTTACATATACATATTTATCATAAAGTCGATCACCTTGGCAGCTCTTTCTATTACGACCGGCTCCTACTTGGCAGGAATATTTTTCAACGACGAGTACCATTTGAAAATTTTCACCAAAATATTTGCAGCGACGACGCTTCTCATATGTTTCATCGTCAATTGCTGGAGCAAAAAAAGAGCTAACAAAGCAGGTATAGTTTTTACTGTCCTGAAATTTCTGGCTCTGATTATTTTGATCGGTATCGGAATATATTCATTTGCCAAGGAAAAACCGCTGGAATGGGAGAGGCCATTCTCGTTCCAAGGATTCAGTATCATGAAATTAACGATGTGTCTCATCAATCTGGTTTGGAGTTACGAAGGATGGAATATACTTGGTATGGTGGCGGGCGACATGAAAAACCCGATACGTGACTTACCTCTCGCTGTTTTCACATCAATACTGATGGTCATGATTTTTTATATTATGTGCGCAGTGTCATACTCCGCAACTCTTGGGTACTCGGTTGTTCGCCATTCGGAGACCGTTGGCCTCAGTGTGGCGCGGAAAGTGTTGAAAACAGGGTACTTCCTGATACCTTTATTGATTTGCTGCTCCACTTTTGGGGCCACAAATTGCACATTTTATGCCACGGGATCAGTGATTGCTTCAGCAGGGTACAACGGAGACCTGCCCTTAATATTTTCATTGGTTCACAGATCGAGTCGGACCCCCATCATCGGACTAACTGTGGAGCTTTTGATATCGATGATTTTTATCACGTTTCAATTTCAGGTCCTGTTGAACTATTCAGCGTTCGTCAGTTGGATGATATACCTGGCCTCGTTTTGCTGTCTAATGAAACTGAAAATATGGCCACATAAAGAGTACAGCACCAAAATATTCCAAATACCAATTGTTTTCGTCATCATAATGAAGCTGGTGTGTTTGTTTACCATCATTATGTGCTTTTATTTAAAACCCCTAGGATGTGGACTGTTCGCGTTGTTTATAATTCTAGTTTTCGGTTTTCAATTCGTTCCAGACAATTACACGTCCTGCTCGTTTTTGGAAAATATCCACGAGAAAATGGTTAAATTTTTGGGCGATAAATGCAATCTTGTTCCCATTACCTCTAACGACATATCGTAAATCGCACTTGTAGTTGTCTTCACAATTTTTCCAGCTTTCATTTTCGAAATTTGATCTCAATAAAAACTACATCTCATAAAAGCCCAAAAACTCATCGAGAGTTCTGAAAAGTAAAACACTATTTTCACATAAATCTTGTCACCAACATACAACCCACAATGATTCTTACAAAGGGTCACGTGTTGAAATATTCCTCATGTCAGTAGGTGGGAATTAATACAGCCTGCACACTCTCGTTACGAAGCATCTTACTTATTTAGCATCACCATTCAAGTTCCAATAAAAATATTCAAAAAGCAAATATACTGCAATAACTAGGTTCTTTTTCTCTAATTAGAATCAAGAATGAATTAGTTGATCTTAATAGACTATAAACCATTCTACCACATCCCCAGCTTAAGTTTATGGGCCATCTGAATGCCACTAATCATCAAATAGTGTTTACGACGAGTTTGAACCCCAACTTAATAATATATCCACTAAAATATGGATATCCTCAGTCCAAAAGCAGGGATCACGTTTATTTGAGATGGTAATACCTGTTTACCAATAAATACATAGTTAATATGTGAAATCATGGAAACACACGTTGACCGAATTTATAAGATGTGATATGTGAACTATTAAGAACTGGATTCTCCTACGTTTATCACCCGTTTCGTAGAATAAGCCTAGGAAAAGGGCATCTACATTCTTTGGTATCTAAGTGTGCTGTTTGGAACGAAGAAATATTCCTGGCTAGATAAAATCGGTTTATGTTGGCATATTCCGATGAAGAAACCATCTCGTTTTTCAAAATCTCTTACGATCATTACAAGAGGGAGGTAGTTGAGGTCGGGTTCTTTAATTTATATCTTTTAAGGTGTTACATCGAAAATATTCAATTAAATTTAGTCATTCTTGAAACGTTGCTTACTGATGACCCAACATTTTCAGAGATCAGAAATTTGGTCGAAAAAACAATGCAAAAATGCCCCAAGAATATTTAGAGCAGCTATAGGTTTTGGGATGTCTGGAGATGGTTCTTTGTAACGTTCTTGAAAGTTCGATAAGGTTTTAAACAGGGTTCAAACTCATCAACGAAATTCCTTAAACATTTCATAAATGGAGTATAAAAATTTGAGAAATTTTATTACTGGGTGGGTAATTTCATTTCATACGCTTCAATTTTTTATTATCTTTTCATTCGTATAGTTGGGACAAAAAGGTATATTGCCCAAATATTGCACACCATTGGAGGTTCATAGGTCGAGCGTAAAGGTGAACATTCTAAAGTTAACGGGTATGCAAGAGGATGAGTCGAATTGAATTTATAAAAGAGGAAATATTGACGCCATAATATACATTTAAGTATTGACTAGTATCCTAAATATTCATAAAATGACGAATCATCAGACCTTTAAAAGTTGTCGATAACTGAATTCATGCAATAAATATAGTTAACGCAGCAGGAACAGGTATCTATATCTGCCGGACATCATACGTGTTAAAAAAGGACTACTACCTTTAATGTGCCTCGTGACGTCACGTTCACAGGTATGACTGGGTTTCGGATTCATAATCAACCATTTTCCAAAATAAGTTGAGATCCTAAAATTTGACAAATATAATATATCGGCAAAAGAAAAAAAACCAACGGGGGTGGGTCGATCAAGATATATTGAATTTGCAGTCGTCCGATTCTACTCAAAATTTCGTTTCATGACATTTGTGTTGTTTTACTGGTTTACAACCATCAGAATAGTTGAAGGCACTTGGACCTTAATAAAAGTGTCTAACTTTACCCAAAAATAGTCTACTATTTTGAATGTGGTCATTCTTATTCCTCCCGTCGCGTTCAACTTGACTTAAATCTAGTCGCAGCCTTGAATGGACAAAAGGTTGTGTTTATCAAACAAGAAGTAAATAAAATCCAAAGTCTAGTTTATTTGCGTTTTGACGATTAATATGGGTGAAACAAAGTATCTCACAAAATGCAACAAACCTCAGATTTCTGACACAAGAAAACCTCATATAAGCCAGGGGTGTAAGCATATATTTAAACTGTCAAACCACCAAGTCGATATCGATCATCGAATGATGTGTGCTGTTGTAAAAAGGGAACATAGTACACATTAATGCACATTTTGGATACCTATCAAAATAAGCGGTCATTGATCACATAATAAAATAACGTGAAAATTTGATTTACTGCCAGATCAGTATCGAAGCTATTAAATCGTTGTTCGGAACACATTTTATTCGTAGATGCGAGGGATTAACAAATGGGCTCCCATTTATATGTCAGTCCCAACCTAATTACAATGTTTGAGCTTATTCAGATAATTCCAAAGTGTTTTTTACAGGTAAAGGAATCACTCACTGATAATATAGTCGATGGGTAAATGAATTAGCGAGTTTACCTCTAAGATGGGACATTTCGAAATTCAAACTGGAACAATAAGACATTTAGTGGAACACCTGTTGCAATTACAGGGTTTCTCGATAAAAATGAAATTTGTGTCATTAAAATTGAATTGGAGCACATGGAATTGGAATCTATGTCAATTGAAGTGGAAAAATTTTCATTAAAGATGAAAGTTAATAAAAATTTGGAGAATAATCAGATCCCACAACTATCCGAGAATACAAACAGGAGAAGAACGTATAAAAGTGTATACATTGAATGCAGTCAGCATATAGTAAAAGCCATATCTTACAATAACTCTCTTTCGGCAGTCTCACGAATGTTCAATGTTAAAATTTCAACAGTTCATAGAATATGGGAGGATTTTCAGAAATTTGGAAAAATCACCAAATGGCAGGAATTAAGCAAAATTGTTGAATAGCAACGAGGAAAGTTTTTTAAGTGACATCGTCGAAGAAGACTGATCTCTCACTCAACAAAATCTATCACAAGTTTTTTGAGTATTACAAAAAAATATAGCTAACACACTATGGCGCATTTTTTAAAAGGCTATAAACATTCGTTTAAAAAGATAAAATTTATTACCAAACGACGTAACAGCAAGCGTCGTTCAAGAAAGACACAATTATGTCATTAAATACTTGGAATACTAGACCAGTAATAGATGTATCCTTTTTATCGATGAAACGGGATTTAACGTCTCGATGAGGAAAATTATGGAAGGGATTCTGGTGGAAATCCAAATGAAAAAATAAAACACAACTTCCAATAATATTACGGTCAGTTCGGAAATCTCCAGAAATTCAATTATTTTCTATAAGGTTTAAGAAAGAACTTACAATAATGAACTTTAAATGGATTTCCTGGTAAATTTAATGAGTGTTCTCAACGAAAAGCAATTGAAGAATGCGATGTTTATTATGGATAATGTCCCCTTTCACAGAGAGGCATCGATAAAGAGTTTCATAGCAGCTATAGGCCATGAATTTTTTACTTCCACCCTAGAGCCCTTTACTTAATCCAATCGAGAATATGTTCTCTCATGATAAAGTATAGTTAGAGGTTTTGAACTTAACTCACAGTATGGTTTATTCAATCAAACTCAAAATGAAACAAATTTTTACATCCCAGAGTTTAAAAAACTATGTTTCATAATTGAAAATATTTCCCTGATTGTCTGAGAAAAAAGGAAGTAATTGATTGAAATGTTGTTTTGATATTTATTTAATTTTTCATGATTTATACTTTTCCATTTTTATTTACTATTTTTTCCAATTCAATATGCCTAAATTCCATTTTTATCGAGAAACCCTGTGATAAATAGTGTAACAGTAAACCCCTTTAAATAAAGTACCATGTAAATCAAGGGATAGATGTACGTCCATCGACCATGAAATAAACTCTAGTTTATTTGATCTAAGACTCTTTGCTATTCACTCTTGGGATATCGAGACCTGCTACGAACCTATTTTTGAGTTTGAAATGAATGCTCATCAATATATTTACAAAAAATACGGCAAACATTTTACCATTTAACCGCTGTGTTTTAAATTTATTACAAAAAAATCAACAAATTGAAGATTTATCTTTCTTCACAGTAGTCAAATATTGAATAGTTTTTTCTACTGATAAACTAGTTCTTGATCTTTCTGACCTTTCAAGATATAACAAAAATCTACCGGGGTTTGCATTTAAAAATGCACTAATTGTAGTGAATATGGATTTTTTAACATTTAATCGATTGACGTATAATATTTCAATAAAATTTTATTCCCTGTCAATGCCCCATTCATTCGGGAAAAAATTGTTTGGAGTGATCTTTATGATTTGATAAACTCGTTGGTAAGACTTTAATAAACCTCAGTCATCCTTAATTGTGTGGTTTTTCCTTTAAAATAATTTTTAATCAAAACATGAACGAAGAGACAATTGGAAGAAAATAACAATTTATTAAAGTTACCAAAAATGCATTTATCATTGCAATTAATGCAGTTTTCAATGCAACCCCCGGTATTTTAAATGCTAGGTGAAAATAAGGCTTTGTGACATTTACATCTTAGACGTTATAATGTGCATATACACATGGACAAACGATAAAAAATGTTTTTGGCTTATTAATTTTTTGTGTGGCCATTAGGTAGTGCGTATTTTTGTCCGAATTTTTTCCAAACATGCGAATGCATTGAAAAGTTGTGAATAGCTAGTGGATTCAAGATTTCAAATGAAAATTTCAACTATCAACTAAATAAAAAATATAAAGGCACATTGTTATAGATGCGGCTAGTTTTCAGTTTTTCTTAGGAAAATTGGTCGATAAAGGGGATAGATTCACGGTTAAGAGAGTTCATACCTGCATCACGATGAATAGTAACGTTGATGAAAATAACGCTATCAATAAGTTTAGAAAGAGTTTAATTCACATCATCACTGAGAAGGCGACTCACTTAAATTATATCCCAATCAACTATATAGTTTGCTGTTGCTGTTCCTCAAAGAACAATATAGAAGTCAAATACATGAAATTCCACCTAAAAAAGGGGGAATAATCGAATTTGGGAAATAAGGTACAGCATGTTGATGAGCAGTATTCAGGCTGTTGCAATGCCACCTTTGAGGACTATAACATATGGACGCCCATTTTTAAGGAGCTATATGTGAAGTTTATCATCCAATTATCATGTGGGTGACAGATGAATGACTATCATTATTATCACGCCGGTTTTTGCATTTAAAACATGCACATTGTAATATTTAAAAATTAACTTGAAAATTAGTTAAATATATTTTTAATCTCTTCCGATAGTCTCTTTTTTCATGTTTTGACGGAAAAATCACATAATTAAGGATGGCTGAGGTTTAGGAAGTCATGCCATC
>JWZT01003426.1:3080-18254 GCA_000827895.1 Thelohanellus kitauei | reverse complement strand
AATGTTCGAATACTTCAATATGGACGTTCAAATAATTATCATTTAAGTGGTCAATTACGACGAAACAGAAATAAAATTATATATTTTTATATAAAAATAGACATATGCGCAATAGGATAGAAACTATTGAAAATCACGGTGGACACGTTTGAATGTAAAAACTGGTAATAATTAGTCCGACCTTTATAGGAGCCGCATGTATCAATAATAGTGTCAATTATCACTCATATCCTTTCAATGTTGCATTGTAAATACATAAAATTAATCGAACTCGTAACAAACGAATACCAATGAGCCTTTCCTCATAAGTCATATGCAAAAAAAAAAATAATATAATTTCATGTTTATATATTTCAGCAAATGTTAGAGGTTTTTTGAGCTCTCGCAATATTTTACGAGATGTGCTTACCCATAAAATAATTGCTCGCCGTGTGTATCTTTTTAATTTATATGGTTTATTCTAATGGGAATGTATTAAACAAATTACGAAAACGTTACATCACGTTGCTATGCCAGTTCAATGTAAATAAAATTACGAAGTCTATTATCTTATATCAATCTACACTTTTATCGAAATCTTTGTACTAAAAAAGAATTATACTTTCTATCATATAATTTCGCAATTCATTCATTGCTTAACCATAAATGCAAGTGTGTCGTAGAAAAATGAGCAGAAACACTTTAGAGTAGCAGTTGATACATATATACACGGAAAGACCAATTTCATCTAATAAAATTTACGTGAGGCATATCAAGATCCCCGCCGCAGCTAAATATTCAATATTTGCCGAACAGTCATGGTTCATAAAATTTGGAGAAAAAAAAAACAAGTCAATAATTGTATTTAACGCAAACCTGATGAAAAATTCATATCGTGATGTAGAGTTTTTGAATATCATACACATTTCTATTGCGAGTTACGGTCATCGATAATATGACCAGAATCACGTTCTCGTATACAAAGTATGACCCACGCAAACAAATTTCACAAAGATACCAAATAAATTGGTTATAATATTTGAAACGCATAAATTGATAAAATTTGTGATGGTTATTAACGAAATGAGCCCATTTGACGATTTTAATTGACTTATTCTTTTAAAATGAAAACTTTAGTAAAATCATCAAAATGATCATAATTTTAGTGATATTCAATTTAAGCCTTCGTCGACTTTTAAGTTGAAGGCGTCTTCACAGGACTTGCCGTGTATTTCTTTCGTCTTGTCCTTTCAAGCAGATGACCGACGTCTTCTGAGACCTCGAGAGGTCTGTGTTTTCTTCCAGTTGTCTCGGTTCGCTTTTGAGTGAGCCGCATTGGTATCAGTCCTTATTCCTTTGCCTTGATTTTTTTCTCTTCCCACAGTAGAATTAGGCGTATATTCACGTAATAGCTATTTCAAAGAACCATTTACTCTGTCCACGTAGCATTTACCAACCAGGTAATTTACATCAACAATACCATTTTGATGTAGGGCCACACTAGCGATTTCAACCGAGTTACAAACCCATGGATGCTTGCTAATCGTTGACGTCTGAATGCATTCATCGGCGAGTCTTGAAAGCTTTTCGTGAGCATCCGGAATGGAATCTCATTACCAATATTCAAACCTCTTATCAAAAGAAACTCGTCGAAATAGTCTCTCAGATCCAAAAACTCATCCTAAGTCAAAGAAGACACAAACCACTGACTCTGAGTACTCTGTTGGCTCCGTGCACAGAAAAACATTCAGGGTTGGTACATGATCTGTACATATATTGATCGCTGATTCGTTCAAACAAGTAACGACTCCCATCACCACATCCACTAGGTCATCCTCAAAGATACGTGGGAATTGAGTTATCTCGACCCATTCTGTGTCATTCGAGGTCGATAACACTTCAGCTGATCCTAGAACAATGAGTATTAAAGCACAGATATTCTTATCGGACGCCATTAGCAAAGACTTATCGTAGTTAGCTATATAAAAACGATAGATTACGAGTTAAATAGATTCTATGTATAATACGTGGATCATCCTTTGATATTTTTGTGTGTCATAAATGATTAGATGAAATTCCTATACCCCAGATAAGATTAATTTATTGTGATTAGTGGTACAGATCATAAGATCCTACAATCTGATAACAGTAGAATTCGATTTCAAACAAATTCAACGTTTCTTATCCTCTTTAATGTCGGCATACATTCTAATCAGGAATATTACTAATTTTTACAACTTGAATGTAATTGAAAAAAAAAACAGCTAGATGTTGGAAAACTACGTGATAATTTGTTCGTTTGATTTTTAGTAAACCTGTAGTGATAACAAATTTCAAAATATATCGTAGGACCTTGATTATTTTTTTGTATTTAAGGAATGAAAAAAGCTTATTCAATGTATCTGTATACAGTTGCTTTCGTTCATATTACGACAAGGTGGAATTCGCGTCACCATGTGTGTTTCTTTTTATCTTATCTATATATTTGGGGGTGTTGCTACCATCGTTAGATGTCGTCAATGTTCGGGTATTCGAGCATAATTTATAAAATTTTAGATGATGAATTCGTATTACAACTCATAAAAAATCAAATTTCTAAATTTGATCGTTGATCCAATTACATTAAGAAAACGGAATAAAAACACAGGACTTTACTGATAACGGATTTCTGCATGGTTTATAATTTGAAACAAATCACTCACGATGTTTTAACAAAGATCTCGTGCATTTGTTAATATCCTTTCCAAAACAAAAAATCATATCTTTTTTAATAGATATATACAATTTCGTGAAATAAGTATTATGAGAATTCGGTACGTTGTGTCAAGTTTTAGATTATATATTTTTGAATTTTCTTTTCAAAAAATGAAAGTTCAGATTAATACATCTTTCTATCGTGGCTATAATTCAATTTGACTCAAAACTATAGATTTTTCTAATATTTTTCGACGATGATTATATTTTGTGTTAACATTTTATATATTGTTCTTTTACTTTGGATATAAACAGTAAAACCTCTCTAATTTTCTCCCTGATTATTTTAAGGCCAAAAAAAAACGTTTTCATTGAATTTTGACTCGGAGTACTGTTTCGATATTTCGTTTTTACATCATTAATCACCGGCATAATAAACGATGAAATATAAATCAAACGCTAGCCTTATCATTAAATAAAAAATTTTAATCGTCATGAACATCTATTATGTTGTTTCTAGATATTGAATAGAAGATTTTTTACTGATGGGTGATATTTTAGACAAAATTAAAATTTTAAAAGTTAATTTTAAACTAATTATTCATATATTTAAACATAGTTCATCAGCAACAGATATATGAAACGTTTTTCACTGCATGAAATTGACTGACATCTAAATATTCATGTTATTTTGAGTAACATTAATAGATTTTACTGCAATGTACCACGATGATTTAGAATTCCATGTCTATTTTTACGTTTTTTCTAAATCTTGTCCACAACGACTGAAAATTAGACATTTTTATTGTATCATTATGCAAGATTCTGTTTTGTTTAAACAACAAAAGAGGAAGTTTTGTACATTTTTATCAGTCTTACTCGATTAAATCTCGTTGTATAATCGATTGACAAAGTTTATTATGCACAATAACATATCTATATTTTGTATTTCTTTTATATAATTATCATATATTATCCCATGTCGTGATATATATTTCATGAAAATATAGATTCATCGATTCAAACGTGCTGTATAAAAGGGACAAACTTTTGGAAATATAAAATGAAAATCACTAGTAAATACTTTATGTTAAATATATTTTTCACCTATTTAAAATATAAAAAAAACAATACTTTTTTTGTTCCAGATGTCAAATATACTCGCTTATTGTCGTTTTTTTGTTTTCTTTAATCAATAACTACATAAAGAAATATTGATATTCTTCATCCAATATATAAAATGGCTTCTACTAAATTTTTGAACAGTTTTCTCTTCGATCATTCAATACAAAAGAATTCAATTCTTTAATTTTTTTAATTTTTATAAAATGTTGATTATTAACATTTAAGATCATTAAATAATATGCTATCGTTGATAATTATCAAATACTCTGAAATTTGATATGTTGCTATGCATGGACATAATGATTGGTGTATCCGCTTCAATTTTGTCATCATTTGATAGGCAAAACTAAATGTGAGAATTATTTAATATAATATTTGTTAAATAAGCTGTAAAAGATGTGACACTATGTTCTATTTCATTAGTGATTAACTGGGTTTGAAATTAAAATTATCGCGTTTTCTTTTATTTTGATTTAGGCTAATAAACTATACTTTACTCATATTTCCCATTATTACATTCCTGCCTTATTACCATGGCAAACTGAAATGTGGTTGGATTGATTTTTATTATGAAGAGACCTACCATTTTGAGTTTGTTTATATAGATATTCACCAAAATTAAACATCATCACGATATGTGTATTTGTTGTAACTTAATACTCAGAAAATGAAGTAAAATTTTGGATTCTTACAAGATTGTCGTACGGCCTGATTTCTTCAAGTGTTTCAATCCTTTCTTTGAATCAATTTTATTTATGCTGCGTTTTTATGTTAATGGATTGAAATAAGGCTTAAAATTCAAAGTAGATTATATACAATAATTGGTTGTATATATATTTCATGAACTCTAATTCATAACTCATTTGCTCAAGAGAAACACCTTAAACAGTTTTTAGCCATACGAACGAATGCCGCTTTGATATCGTTGCTCTAGCGGACAGATGGATATGACTTAATTTTTAGCAAGTGTATGTCCTGCACTTCCCCAATATGTTCGCAGAGAGGTACCTACTAGGAATGTAACCCTGTCGCAAGTGAAAAATGTTACATTAGCCGTCGATGTAAAGTTCATGCATTAATGCACTGGTGCAGGTTTGTACACCTCCATGACTGTTGTTAAAAATAAAAATATATATCAACTTTAGTAAAAATAATGTGGTTATTTCTCAAAAATCACGCATGTAAACGAAAAATAATTGAAATGATTATCTGAGTTATCACGGAGTACAGAAAATTACTTTTTAGCTGATCTTAATTATGAATCTAGCCACTTACCTACTCTACGTTAAGCTTCTCATTCCCTCGAACAATCTATGCTGCTTTTATGTATATTATGATTCATTCTTTCTACCAACATGAGTTTCTGTTGCTTTGTGATATGATCCTATTCATATTAGGATGATATCACTGACATTTAACACTTTGCAAATAACGATATGGTTTTGTTTAATTTTTTAATGAAGAAGATTCTAAAAAAGAGTAAAATGATAACACTGATGGGGATAGATTTAATACTGTCATCAAAATTTTCCATAATTTACTTTTTATTTTTCTATCGCCTTTGAATCATTTTATAGCATTGCAGTTGTTTTGGTATTCGGAAACAGCGGTTGCACTTAAACGCCATAGTTGTTAAGTAACTTTGTAAGATAACAAGTCTGATGATTAGTAGGTGAAATTTAATCTGTCACAAAGAAAAAATCAACCATTTTGGTCACTTGAGCTACATAATGCTCTTTAGATATCCTAATTTTGATTATATTTACCAATCACATATGACATTTGTTTGAGAATATTTATTGATTTATTGCCTTAATACCTTTAATTCTCATGAATTGGAAGACAAATCCAACTCATATGCAACCATATAACGTGAAGCTGCTTGTTAATGCTGTCCATATTCCGGATACATCATTCATAAGTCATCATATATGACAAAATTATTATATATATATAATTTTTGATGTTATTTATAAATTTTCATTATTCGTGATTAGTATGTATATATATTCAAATTTCATTCTTTTCTCTTATATCACAATTTGGCGGTTTTTTATCCATTTATTCTACTTGGTGAGCTGTAGCGAAGAGAAAAACGAAACTAAAATTAATCTAAGTTTTATAATAAACAACCAAATTTAGCTCCAGCGTCTTAACGCCTAGGAGCTGGTCGACCCTTTGGCGCCTGGCGATTCAACGCTCATGGCCCTGGTAGCGACGATTTTTGCATATGAATCCAGACG
Source organism: Thelohanellus kitauei (assembly GCA_000827895.1). Lineage (NCBI taxonomy): Eukaryota > Metazoa > Cnidaria > Myxozoa > Bivalvulida > Myxobolidae > Thelohanellus > Thelohanellus kitauei. Next base: position 12,213 of record JWZT01003426.1, on the reverse strand, counting down.
CTGTCGGTGTCTGGAACAAGCCTTGGTGGGATTTAGCTAGGTCAACAGTCATGCGTTTGGCATGAGCCATGCAGGGGCTTTTCGGCTTTCGTGTCTCTTCATGCCGCCTTTACCTTCGATGGAGTCTTGGTGCGACCATCTTTTCTTCCTGTAGCCCTCCAGATCTAGGATACTAAAAGGCATTTACCTGTTTAGTTGAGGACCACGTACGATGGCCTTGACTGCCAGGGCGAATTTTTATCTGTTGGCGTCGTATTGGCCTGTGACCTCTTGGACATGAATCTGTATAGTATTCAGCCCTTTGCAATGGTCTGCCTGGTATTTGTCCACCTTTTGCCAGTTGCTTGCTTGTCCCCTACTGAACTGATGGCCGCTCATCACGTGTGAATGCTGGTAAGCACTTCATACAGTACTACCCGCAGGTTGCGACAATGAAGACTTGCGAATGCCGATTGAGGCCATTCGTTTGGGGTTTAGAGCTGTATGGCTTCAATGTCATAGCGTAAAAAGATTAGGAATATGTCAAACCAGAATCTGCGACCGACCTGGCGTAGGTCAGTGTTGCCGCAAAGACCTCTAATAGAGTAACACCTGATAGGTTATCATCTGGCATTTGATGGGCTCTAGGTTCAATGTCAAGAGCTAATCAACATATGTATTGATTTGGATATTAGTTACAAATTTACTTGAAAAACAATGATTGTCGACACAGAAAAAAGAGTTCGAGTACGACATATGAGTTGCTATCATGGATGAAGAACCCTTTTTAATTCTTTTTAAAGATTCTATTCATAATCGATCGACACACAAAAAAAAAGATTCTCCTTTCCTTTTTGGTTTGTGTGCTCAAACGTTTCTTCGATGAATTACATGGTTTATCAAAATACATAATAAATGGACGGCCAAATTGAGAATTTTGATAGCTGTATGTCCCAATAACCGTCAAAATCAAAGCATCAAACTGACAACATTTTCAAAAATTTCAAGCTTCTTTCTATATTAATCTCACTGGAAACTACAATTCTATTTAACTTGTTCATAAGATAAATATCAAAAAACCTTACGTACAAGGCCTTGTCAGAAATAGGCAAATATTCTTCCGCTATATCACTTTTCAAATAAATCGCACATTATTAATATTGGAGATACGCGCATTGATTTTAAACTTTCCATCAGATTCACCACTATATATATGGCTTTGATATCATTTGCAAACATCGACACAAAAAAACAAGCAATAGAAATTCACGCAACTTACGATATTGAAAGACCAACATATACAAAATTAGCATCAGTTCCCTCAATCAATCTCAATGAAGACGATTATCTTACGAAATTTTACAAATCTCCCTAAGAAACATAGTTTTAAAAAACTCCTGTGCGTTTATCAAAGAAATTGTCTTAATATGGGATACAATAATAGCCACCACCCCTAATATAGATCTCATAACGAGAACCAAGATTCACAATCCTATCTGATCTCAATAACTCTCACAACATATAACTTCTCAACGATCAATCAGAAAACGGCTCCCTCCACTCAGACATGTTGATATCTGCCAACCACAACAACATCTAGTTTGTTTCGCACACAATAGCTCACAAGATGTATTTTAATTTTCAATGCTACATGCCATCACGAAAAACCAGCTCATCTATATACTAGTCGTTATTCAGCTTACCCTACAATGTATCAATTCATACGCGAGACCTCAATGATATCTCTCAAAATGAAACCTGACATAAATACTCAGAACTGATTGAAAAATGCTCAAGCTTTATTCTTAAAGCAATATCTCCAATTAAAGTTGTTCTACAGAATCACCAATGCTTTAATATTATCAATTAAAAATTCATCCGCAGAGGGTTCTTCCCTTAACGAATAGTATTTTTAGACAACATGTCTAAATACCGTTAGTGTAGACATAAACATTCTAATATCGAGATAAACTTTAATACCTAATTTATAACACTTCGAAGAATTAAATAGAAAAAGAGACGAGTTCAATAAAATAATTAAATCTTATCTGCAAACTGAAATAAATACTGGTCGCTGAAAGTAAACCTCATGGTCATCTCAAAACACACCGAAATTATCTCACTTTCTTTTCCTCAAACAATATGGAAAACCATACAAAGATCAGGTCGAAATCTGTAAAGGTCTACAAACAGATTAATATTCTTCACATTTTTACTAAAAAATCCAACCTCAATTTGATAGATCATCTAGACTTATAAAACTGTATCAGATACCTATCAGTAGAAAAGGCAGCAGCCTCTCAGATCAAAAAAAGATCATTGATTCGTCTTAATCATTCTAGAATTCATCACACATTTAGATTCACTGCAACAACTGTATTAAAATCTTTATACCGCGGTACAAACTCAGAGAGTAACATCTCCAAAAATCTAGCTCGAGTCCAAAATATAACAATTTCCATACCGGACAAACATCAAATTCTCACTCAAGCTACTGTAAATATGCCTTCTAAGTATCCCATATACTCTTTTTGAACGAATTCTTCCAACATAACTGTTTCAGCTTGGTCACCATCAAAATTATCGCACAACATGCTAAATTTTCCATATGCCGCTCAACAAGAATTAATTTTATCACTAACAACCACGTCAAGAATGGCTTCAAATATACCCCAATAACGGGATGTGTGTTTCAACTATTTGTAACAAGCCTATTTTTCGGTGTAACATAACTGCTTTATATCCGAATTAAGATAGATTAACCTTCATAATTTCGTGTAAATAATAAATATGAAGCTATGTAAAAGATTATCTCCGGTTTTTAGAGACGGCACGTCAAGTAACTCGATAATTTTGAAATTCGGTATCCCTCAAGGATATGCCTCGGATCATATCTTGTATAATATCCTCCTTAGTGACAAACATGAAATCTCATTACGAAAGACTATTTATGCAAATGATATTTCTATAGCTTCTTAATCACACTCACTTGAATCTATAGAATAGTAGCTTAACGAATATCTTTATTCATCAACCGGTTTCTTTGAACAAACGTAATCTATACTAAGCCCCACAAAAACCGTCACATTAATATTCAATCTAAATAACAACGAATCCAACACCTCACCTAAGATTATAATAAAAGACATTATACTTCATAATGATTTCAACCCAAAATATCTCGCAGTACTACTAAAGAAGACATTATTCATCAAAAAACATAGCAAGGATACATGAAAAAATATATCTCATAATAAAAAACACATCATAAGTAAACTAGAAAATACCAATGAGGAGCATAAATATGCATTCCCCGAATGTCTGGTCTCTTATTATGCTTTATTTCTGCAGAATACGCCATATATGTTTGGTTCCACTCTACAAAAACATAATTGATTCACACTAAAATAAATATAACTCTAATGATAATTACAACATCCAAAAATCTACCCAAGTGCCGTGGTGCTTTAAGCTGTCGCATATTATACCTCTATACGTAGGAACTACTTTTGCTGCTTTGAAACTTATCAAAGAAATCATCCAATCACCTCCCATTCAATACAATATATTACAGTGCTTTGATGGTTCAAATGTTAATATTTCCATACAAATGTGAGGCTGGCATTTGATTATTCAAAGTACCCTAATGCAAATTCATAACATAATCACACATAATGGTGGTCTCGAGATACGTGTGAACCACTTTTTGTACGTGAGCGAAATTTTTACATAACTTTTAATTTTTTTACTATATGGCCGCAAAAATATAAAATTTCACAGCACATTAGAGTTGCCATTTTTATCTATAAAAGCATTCTAATGTAACTTCGGAAGCAAAAATGAGATTTTGGGGTATTCGATTACACAGGTTTCACCCTAAATGGCTCAATTTTACATGCATTCTTACTCATAAAAATACATCCATGAACTATAACTAGAAATGACTAATTCCATTACTGTGTATACCATTCGTTATCGTCAAGCATAATATTCCTTAAATTCAGATAGAACTCTATGATTCGAAAAAATACGGTACGTCGAATTAGGTTTTGGGTTTCATGAACAATCCATTAACGGGTTGGCGATATTATAAATCATATTTGACAATAACGAATGGTAAACCCAGTAATTGAATGAGTCATTTCTAGTTATAAATCACAGTTGTATTCTTATGAGTAAATATAAATGTAAATTGTGTGGTTTAGGGTCAAAGCTCTGTAATCGAAAACCCCTAAAATGTTATTTTTTCCGAAGTTACAATAGAGTATTTTCACTGATAAAAATTGAAACTCCAACATACGTCGAGATTTACTTTTTTTGGCGCCATTTAGTCAAAAAAGTTCATTTATGTAAAAGTTTAGCGCGTGTGCTTAAAGAGGGTCACATATATCTCGAGACCCACATAATGTGTGATTTTTGTTAGGGTTTTGCATAAAAAGTACTTTTAATGGTAAAATTCAACTCCAATATTTGATTTGAAAAGTCCACATTAGAACAGTCAAAGCACTGTAACGAACCAAACAAACGCTTGAAATCGAGATATCGCATCTGATTAATTCTGTACACTGTATACCACTTAATTAGCGAAGCGTTGCCAGCAGAAGAGTCTAATCCGTTGCCAAAAATCCGTTACATTTACACATACTCTAGCAAAAAACCGAACAGCTACTTTCAAAACAGATCCCAAGCAGTAAATTGTAATCCCTTTGTCTATGCAGCAGCTCTTTGCCACTACCTCAAGTACAAGTTGGGAATAGCTAACTCTCATATCTTAAGTTTTGGTCTGATCCAAACATACGTCCACGTTATAGACGTATGTGTAATGACAAAACTCTCGTAAGTAATCCAAAGCCTCTTAACCCGTAATTATTATCATATTAACTGGCCAGTTTTATGATACACGATAATTTTCAAAACCAGTTTTTTCATATTTTAATGTATGAAAGTGAAAACGATGCTGATTGATGGCTAGAGTACCTTGATAAATTTCTATTGAAGAAATTTACAACACCTCAGTTGACATAATTTTAGTATGTATTTTTGGGAGAATTTAATTGGTAATCACGACAATATGGATCGAGGCGGTCACAACATGTTGACTAGGTTTGAAATATATCTGAGTTATAAAAGCGAAACGTCTTCTTATATTTTGACAAGGATTAAAATCCATTTACACCTTACCCCTCTATTGCTTTACAAAAAATAGAGTGAAAAAAAAAAACATTTTGTATCGATTTTTGACACTGTGCCACATTAACATGTATAAAATTAATTGGAAAAGTGTTACAAAACAAAATATGGCTAGTCATTTGATTTGACATTCAAAAGTAGACATGAAATTTTTAAGAATAATTAATGCGTTAGCATTATGATTTATCATAAATTCGATTCTTCTTTTATTTTTAAGGTGTTTTGAGAGCACGATCTAACTTTGAATACAGATCCTGGATCTTTTTCAATCTCTCGGGAGTCATGGGTCTTCGGTTAACAGATAAATAGTGCATGTGTCCGCTTTTCTCATGAATTGAGTTCATCTCGCTATTAGACAGCGATTTTTGACCATCAGTGTCAACTCCTGTTACTGGTGTCCCAACTGGTTTGCTTAAATCCTTGTAGACCTACTTTATGAAATCATTGACTTGTTCCACGAAACATTTCCCGTGCATGTATTCATGATTAACTTCTTTGTGTTGATTAAGTACTAGGCTTGTGATATCTAAGGAATTGCATGTATCGCGACGTTCGAGGATTGACGAGGTCTGGCGACACAACTTTACTAGCTTAGTGAGTCTTGCATGAGACGCGGGCTTTGAAACTGTATCAATAAACGTGAACTTCTTAGATCCAGAAACATCCTGAAAAATTTTCTGAAATCCACAAGTTGGGTCTGTGGTTAGGATCTTCATACCTCCGATTCAAGATATCCAGATTTATACACGCAGACAAAAACGCGAAGGGTAGGCACCGTGCCTTTGCAAACGTCGATCCCTAGGTCATGTATGCACTCAATGATTTTTGTTACGACATCCCCTAAGTCAACTTCTTTTTAACTTGGATAATGCGTTTTGATGCCGTCTTTGGGTTCAGCCCAGCTATGATATGCTCTTATGGATACGAACAGCCATAAAACAATGATGTGTTTCTGGTGCACCATTATAGGAGATGTAGTAGTCTGACGATTATCTGAACGATCAATAGCGGGTAGCTCTAGCGTTGTTATGACAATCAGATGTTTATACATGAATTCATTATTTTTTGATCTACTGAAAGCGCTCTCTACCTCATAAGTAAATTGTGTTGATTCCAATCAAATAGACTGAACTTCCAGTTCGTAATATGTATCATATATTATATCGTCCTGCTAATATCTGACCATTTGTTGTACTGTAACAACTCATTTTTCACATATATCAACTGTTATTATCGCGAACGATTTTTTCCGATAGCAGTCGTTATAAAAATCGAATCCATTTAAAAACACAAAAATACAGCAAAAACACATCATTGGCATCTTGGTTAGATTTTCGAGATATAATTCATCTAAAATATTCTGAAGATATCAACAAAATTCTGTTTTAATTTTAAGTATAATTCGTTCGTTTTTGAAATGTTTTCTAATCAGATCCAAGTAATTTAGTTCGATTTTTGCAAGAAAAAAGATTTCGCCGATAAATTACCACATTTTGTAACAAATGAGACGGTTTGATCTTAAATGTCAGACGGTTATTGATAAAATATTTGACGGTTAAAAAAATTAAAGACGGTTTTTGATAAAATGTGTTTTTTTGTTAAATTTTTAATTGAAACAAAAGTGATTAAAATATATGAAGTCCACTTAAAAATTAACAAAGACAAAAGTTTACATGTGTGTCATTTTTCATACATTTTAATTAAAATTAGAGTACCACAATCATTGTATTCGGCCACCATACATATATATATTCATAATGGTAAGAACTGTATATTGGTCTGAGGTTATTGTCTTTGTATTTGACAACGGAAATCGAGGTATATAAAACTGCACCTGTGCATTGCTGCTAGAACTTTACGTCGAACGATATTGTGACGTTTTTCGCTTTCGACTAAGCTGCACCACAGGAGGCGCCGTTTTGTGAGTAGAAAAGTGTAGTACAGGGCTTAAACCTACAAAACATTTAAACCCGCTTCTGCCCCAACCCTTCATCGGCCCTCTATTTATACGATACCAAAGTGGCATTCGTTCATTGGAGGTAATTGGCATTGTACCTTTACTACTAATATGGTAAAATCTGAAAACTTTCAAGCTGACGTACGAAATTCGATTACCTTTTATTTGAGTATTTATACACATTTTTTTTCCAAACTAGTTTTATTTTAGAGCGCATGATCAATTGTTCAGAAATAACGTGTAAAACACTCATGTTTTATAAATGAATGAAATAGTTTGATCTTCAAAGCCCTAATCCAGCTAGCTTCATCCTATATAAGCGTTATTATATCTTAAAAAAATTAGCATGACATCCTCGAATACCGAACTCTTAAGCTCGGATATTAGAGTAATCGGTTGCCTTAACAAATTTTTGTTCAAAATATTAGTATTGACTAAATTTGAGAGATTCTCTTTACTTTCTTACAAAAATTAATTTGACACGGAGTCTAAGATCTCTACAACCATGAATCGAACATTTTTTGTTTTAGGTTTTTATTATAACATCTATCCATTTTTTTAATATACACTTTAATTAAATATAAGAGTTTTATTCAATATTTCATAGGATTCTTTTTTTCAGAACAATACCCTGGTCTCAATGTAGTCCTTGTTAAAAAAGAGATTCATAACACATATTTTGTGTTCGTAGAATATATTGTTTGCGCTAAGAATGAAATGAATATCCTAGTCCAACATTATATTAAAAACATCTTGAGTTATCTAGATGTTCACTAATCAGAATTTTTTGATTCTCAAAATGAATTCGACATTGAAGGACCAAAAAATTTTGATCTTTAAATTGATTTGCATGACAATCTAAGGAAATTGATCAAAATTGGTCCATATATATACAAAAATTTTGAATTAAATAAGCGTTACATGGTTTCCTTTACTTTCGAGCATGATCCATTTACTATCGAGCATCCCTAGCCTTCAACAGTGCGCATCCGAAAACGTCATGCGTGATTTACTGTATAATGACTCTACCCATTATTTTTTGATTTATAATTTTTTTTCATTGGCAAATCAGTAAATAAAGTCCGGATCCTCAAAATGAAAAAAAAAGAAGTATTGAATATTAAATAATTTACATTTCCATCATTTACACTTACCAATATATTTTCTAATGATTTGAGAGCATTACTTAAAAGCCTTCATTATACAGTTTCAATTCACTTGTGATTTTTCTAGGAAAATAAATTCTGCAATACGTGTAAGGAAAACTTCCGTTCGAAGACAGTTTTTGACTGTCAAGAACGTTGCCTGATTAAAACCGGTCAAAATAATTTTTTTCATAATTTCTGCCTATATTGCATTTGGGGGTGGAGACCTTATTTACTCATTTTCCTATTTATTAAAATCATAAATTAATAAATAATGGGTAGACTCATTCATCCGTAAATCACGTATGTCGTTTTCGGGTTCGCAATAATGAATGTTCAGGTGAGCACTGTTCAACGCTAGGGATGCTCGATAGAAAATGGATCATACTCTAAAGTTAGTGGAAACCCTGTAATATACTAAATCGAACACTTTAAATCGATATCTGTAAACTTTGCCGATAATGCCATATAAATGACATCAGAATTTAGACTATGTATTTGCGAACATCAGCCTTTACGTGTTCGAAACAGCCAAACATTTTAACATTAGTACAACTCTTTAAAATAATGTAAACATAGAGAAAACATGACCGTTTTTATTACATTACCTGACCGTTTGATTATGGGCATGATCTTTGAAACAGTTACAACGAAAATGGTAACAAGAGTTTTACACAAACCAAATATTGCTTAATAAGTAATCCAGATTGAACATGTCTGAATATTACTACGTTCAAAACAGTGTTTGATGCAATAAAAGAATTTACAAAATGTTTATTATGTGGCACTCATTTATTCATATAAAAAAATCTTAATTTTGGTTGAATAATTCAATTTAACATAGTGACGTCATAAAAAAATG
>JWZT01003425.1:4480-40995 GCA_000827895.1 Thelohanellus kitauei | reverse complement strand
GAAGCAATAAACATTAAAATTCTTTTGTATATACCTGTACAGTTAAAATGTTTTTTTGTTAAAAGGCAACAAAGCTGGAGAATTCAGTTTTCCAAATCAAATGCCAGCCTTTTTAAAGTTATTCAATATGAATAAAGAAATAGAAATAGATTTCGTCGTGACCCTGATTGGAAATAATTTATTTTTCAAAGAACCAAGATGAGTGAAACTCTGTAATATAAGCAGGCAGATACTATTTCTGTAAAAAACAAACCAGCGGTATGCCATTGTGAGATGTGCCATTTCATCACCAAGATGCTCTTTCAGGTTAATTTTCTTTTTTGTTTGTGGCGAAATTCTTTAATTTCATCATCTTTTTTTGAAATAGGTACATGTTAATGTCTCACTTCAATTAGTCAATTCCTGCCTCACACATTTTTTTCACTGCTTTATAACACATAGAACCACCCGATGATTCAGTTAGGATGTTTGTGTTTTTCTATTTAACAAACCTGAATATTTATCGCATTAAACACACCTCATTTACTGATAGGTATATCCTTGAACGAACGACTACATAAATTCGAAAGTCAATCATGAGATTGCTGTTATTCATTAAATAAAAAAAAGTGAAAAACGAATTATCTGGAAAGAAAAATGGTTGTTAGATATTAAATTGATTTATTGCCATTGAATTGAGGTTTGTCTGGTTAAACTAAACTGTGGTTGATCTAATACCTTGCAGATTTTGAAGGTAGTCTGTTAATATAAAATAAAATGGACAAGCTTCATGAGATGCAATAAATTGTTTGATCATTATTGCGATTGTTCTCGAACAGTATTGATGAATATTTGAGCCTCTGGGATTTAAAAAAATGTTTTGCTCGTTTTAACTACGTAAATAAATTAATTAGGGAAAAATTTTAGAACTAACCGACACCATACCCTACGGTATTTCGCTAGAATTCTTTAAATTGCGAAAAGCCATAGTTCATGCAGAATATAAATTCGTCTGCTGATAACAAAAAAGAATTTTTGACGGCCATAATATTTCATTATAGCAATGAATTCATCATTTGTGTATCTCCTATTAGTCTGACCTTAATTTTGTCAAAAGTAATAACCGTATATCACATGATAATAAGTATTTTGTGCCAATATCCTTTTGTAATTCATCGAGAGTTTAATGTTATCTGATTCAAGACTTTATCGTAGTGATATACTTTCTCTCAAACATTACGATAATTGCAACTGCCTCGGTGGGATCTGCAAGAGATATATTAATTAAAATTAACAATCGTAAATTTTCTCGTGGCTGAAGTTCCATTTATAAACCCGCAATTTTTATTTGGATGGAGAGATAAGATTTAGGCCACTTGCTTAATGTGTTTCTCACGAAAAAACGAATGTAATTAGGATTTAAAGAGCCTTAAATGCGAATTTTGTACCTACATGTTTTTTTTCAAAATTATAAGGGTATATAGGGAGATAAAATTTCTCACGTATAATTAAAGTCTAGCAGACCAAATATGAGGAGATTATCCAGCATTAAATTATCCAGATGCGGAGTTTTATGATTGAAATATAAAAATATTTAAACCAAACTATCGGTTTTTTAACCTCTCTAAATTATTATTTTTATACTCTTGAATCAAATTTTAAAGATATTAGCTGTCCACAAAACCCTTTTTGACAAATCCAATGATTTTAACTAATTACAACCAGCAAACATTGCATTGTCTCATTCTCGACCTAAAAGTAGAATAATAACCAAGTTAGCGGCTTTGTGGAGCACTGACGTGTAATCAGTTGAACATTGTAATTTTATAAGCCAGTAGAGTAAACAAAAAAGGTGATGGATGGGCTTATTCCTCACAGCCGAATTTAGCTTATACTTATTTTTCTGATTTCAAATTTTAACGTTCATGTTAAAAAAGTGTTTAAATAGATGTTATTGTGTTGATTATATCCACAAATGGCCAATTACGCGGTTCCTACTCCGTAAAATAATCAAATAGCATGAAAACTATTTACCGAGGCAGATATCCAAATGCGTCTGAATACCGGAAGTAGTAGATGAAAGGAATATTAGAAAAAGTTAATATATTATCATAAACCATTGAGTGCATTAATGCTAATATCCACTTAAACCCATTTCGAGGAGGATTAGAACAAATACTTAAATATATTAAGTTATGTCAATTTTCTAAAATCTAAGGATAAACATTTTCGACACGTGTCTAGTGCACTGGTTAAACACGCATCATCACAATCTGTAAAAATAAACAGGGTTACATCCATTATTAAAAAAATCTTCAATTCATAATCCCGCCTCTATTCAAATTCAGTTTATGCACAATTTATAAATGATCTAAATAAAACCTAATGTGTTAAAAACATAATTAAATAATTGTTTTTAATTTTTTGGCGAAACTTATTTGTTGATGTTAGTGTTGCTATTAAATAAAATGAAATAAGAATCGGGCATTGATGGATTTTAAGACTTCATTGCTCTAATGAGACAACGATTAATTTTCTAAAAATCGTATTCACTGGCACGAAAATCTTCATTTTAGAACAGATTTTATGCTAAACACGATAATGTATTGCATATCTCGATATTGGATTCCCTTAAGTTTGACAATTTTATGATTAATTGGCTTAAAACCTCACTGATACTCAATTGAAAACACTGAACATTTTTTGATTAAATCAATGGAAAATTGACGAATTTTCATACAGATAGGAAGTTGTTAGTCAAAATTGATTTTTTTGAAAACAAAAATCCTCTTTAAATCAGAAAAATTTCCTCTTATATGAGATCCAAGACTCATAAAATCAACATCCTTTTTTGAATCATATAAATTAATATCATTCGATATCAACTGTGGAAAAATCGTAGCATCGAATATCTACCACAAGAAGTATGTCAACAAATGGTAATTATTACTCAGTGAATGAGGTATTTTTTGAGTTTTAAATGATTTCTTATCTACCAATCACGAAACCAAATATTTTTAGCAGTGAATATATACATCATACATCACATACAGCAGCCATTTCCTCAATGAGGTTACTATTTATAAATATTTATATTTATAAAAATGAAAATATTATTGATGTGAGAATAATAGTTTAAAAAATCATTTTGCAGTGTATTCAAATAAAAAAGAAGGTTTCACTTTTCGTTGAAACACACAGACATTATACAAAGAACCAAAGAATAAGAGAAAATACTAGCGCTTTAATCTAATATATTTACCCCTTATCAGACCTTATGGATTAAAATATTAAAAAAAATAGGTGTCTGATTTAAAGAATCAAACAACGTGTTATATGCGGAAGAGATAAAAATCAGAAACAAAACTATCCATTCGAAAAACTAAATTCTTCTAGATGAAACTCACAATTTTCTGAATTAGTTTGGTTCAAATCAAAATACATTTGGAAAATCATTTGAACAATATATACGGTGAAACCATGGGCTTTTAAATCATAGACATTGTACATAGTAATTTATTTATTATTTGGTGAATATATATATATTTTATCAAATGCCTTTTTTTGTGATTTTGATCATAAATTGAGCAATCAACTAGTGAAAATAAATTCATTTTTAATAATGATATTTGAATTTAAAGCTCGATTTTTTGATAAATTGAATTATATTATGATCGAAATTATTTGCATACACTAAACTCCCTAAATGACTTTATACACAATCCAATTTTTAGTTATTATCGGACAACAAAGAATTTGATGATAGCGCCACATTAATATCACTTATATTGGTCGTTTACCAAACCTTTCGATGAGAATTTTCTATATATATACTTAACAAAAGAAGGGTATTATTGCAGGATGAGCTTTCAAGTCTCAAGCATATCGACCATTCTTTGTTGATTAGTTTACAGTTCTATTAAAATTAGTCTCATATGATAATGTAAAATTTTGTCGTAAAATAAATCATATTTCGATAATAACACAAGAACACATTTCGAATCTATAGAAAAAATATATAACTCTTTTTTTAAGTATTAAAGGAAATTAGGTTTTTTAACGATGTTTTTTGGTTGTGATTTGGAGAACTGTTGCATTTTTTCTTTATCATTCCTTTTTATAGTCGACAACTATTTTGGTCATTATAGGCTCGATGAATGGTCAACTTGTATCAGACAAAAATGTCAGGAAGAGGTTTGAATTTATCGCGATGAATTTGGTTGCCCTCCGAATTTAGATTAATAGGAATGAATGGTATAATTCTCGAGTGGTTGAATAATGTAGAGTAGCTACACCGTTTAGAGGTTAATAAGAGTATCTATAGCTAATCGACTTGTATTTTGGATGAAACATAACTTTTAAGGGGACTAAATTCTGAATAGGCACCTTTGAACATGGTAAAATTCTACAAATGATTTAGATAAATGAGTTAAAAAATAAAAATGATCGAACTGCTTACTCATTAGTATCGAATTAGGTGGATAATAGCATGAATGATAGAATTTATTTTATTGAAAATCCATACGTCGTTTAAATATACCCATTTGTACCATGAGAATAATTAAAAGAAGATATATGTATTTGCAGTCTAAATTTATCATTTTAAAAACTTCATTCGTTTATTTTCTTTGAGATCTAAAGGTTGATTGAGTGCTGCTCTTTATGGATAATATTACCGTTTACGCAATCGTTACGATTCATGTTCTTCGGCGGGAATTTCTGATTTATTGATAAATATTATTTTGTTTTTATCGAAGTTCAAATCAAATATCAAGAGAAAACAAAAGGTAACGGTGAAAAAAAATATGAATTTTTAAGAATCTCAAATGCATTTGTTTTTGCATTCAGCTTAATTAGATTAGCAAACAAAAGTTTAATCGATGTTCAATTCATCAATTTTGAATAAGGATTTTGTATAATTAGAATAATAAACACTAAAAGTGTACAATGAAAATTTGGCACAACTCCAAAACTATTTTCGAAACGCGCCATGGAGCATGGAAGTGATTGAAATAAACCCATTACGGTTTATTGTCATCATCCACGTTTAAATATTTTATAGGTGGAAAATGGAATATATTTTCGAGGAATTCGTTACGATGATGATTCAAACCAAATGAAATTTTTAGTGATATTCTCATCGATTCCATCTCATACTGTGTGATTTAGGATTTAATGCAAGATATTTAAAACAATTTAAATTTATTTTGATCCTGTTTCATTAATTTAGGAAGTTCTATGGTCATCCTCCCAATATGAATCACACAAATAAAAGGAAAAAAAAATCAGAAATTATTGCTGGTTACAGCTTGGAAGTTTTTTTTTCATGAAATCATCGAATTTCGTGTGATGTTAATTAAAGTGTCACCTAAGCGCCAAATTGGAGCCTGGGTGCTCAGCTTGATAGAAAATTAATCTGTTTAGTTTTATTAAAATCAAGTTTTAAAATATATTAGAAGATTATATGTTATCCTTCATAGATAAAATATTCCTTATTATTATGTGTCAATCATTTACCAGGTTTTAAAATGATAAGAGATAAATTCTAACTCTTCAATACAAAGTTTACAAAATATTCAAGTGGAACCACGTGGCACCTCCTGCGTTCTTCCTTTAATATCACCAACCACAAATACAAAAACTAACTCTACCCCTTCAATTAAAGTCATGTTATATATTTTAATCAATTATCTTTAAGAATTTGAATTGTGATAAATAAGGTTTTTAAAATTTCACCACATGAGTTAATTTTAATGGATTTTTTTTATTTGTTGGACTAAAATTTCAAACAAAAACACCATTATTGTGATGTTTTGATACTATTGAAACTGCTCTAAAGTTGACTTCATTGATGCATTAAAGTAACCCATACACGAATAGTTCTGTTTATCACATGTATAATTCGCCGATTGGCATGACCATAAACGTAAGTAATAAATCATATTGTATTAAAAACTAATGATCGACATTATAATCTTATCGATATTATATATTGATATCAATTGATTCTTCCCATAAACGTTCTGTTTTAGGAATTAAAGATATTCTAAGCAGTCAATAACCAATGATGCATATTTGGCATGGTTGCGTTTTTACCACTTGCCAGCAAATTATATTTAAAATTTTCACTCATGGTCCTAACATATAATTTGACAGTCTAAAATTTTGGTTAAGCTAAAACTCAAATCTGATTGTAAATACAGGATAAAAAGGTAGTATAACGGTAAGTTGATGTATACATTTACATCGAGAATTGTTGACAAATTCTCTTTGGTGGCGAAGATACACTTGCGATGGGGTGTTTTATCGGAAAATCAATATCTTGTAAAACTGTTTCGAGTTTTATTCTGAATTTGAAATTATTAAATCAAATTTAATATTTTCTCGAAAAACAATAGATGTATGATTTTTTAGGCATTAAGAGTACGAATGTGCTATATTGCGTTGTCTGCTGATGTATATTATAACAGAGATTCAGCATTCACTTCCAAGAGCTCGGTTCTTTGAAAAATGTCAGGTTTCTTGGCAGTCGATGGATAACGATTTAGAACGTCATATTATGATATGAATAAGGAATCTCAGGAATCGTTAACCCTATTTCGTCAATTTGGGGAACGCCTATGTGATATGTATGAACGTTTTGGCACAAATAAATCATCACTGCAGGTTTATGCGGATTGGAAAACATATTCAACTTTATCCTAATTGGCTTACTGAAATCAGAATTGTATTTTGAGACATCATCAGGGAATCAGGAGCTTGATCTCAACCAGGCCAATAGTTTTTGGTTATTCATTCCTAGAAACGATTGAACTTATCACACTGTTACTTAAATTGAATCTCATGAAATATAATCAAGAAAATCGGGCCACCAAGAACATCCGATGCCCTAACTGCCAAGGAATAAAGGAAGTCAGTTTCGCAAGAAGCCTATATCTGACCATAACCCTGTAGGCGATGTAAAGATTAGTCATGAGAATTCGCAGAACGCGCCATGAAACGCGTTCCAAAGGGGCATCTCTTTGCACACTGATAGAAAGACCGGGCTAGGTTTCTTCGCTAAATAAACTGGCTAGCTTAGCTGTAATATCTAGTTTTTCTATCCTCTTGATGTATCAATCATGCGTGCAGATCAGTGGACGAATAACTTATTTGCTATAAATGTAATTAACTGATCAAAAATGTTGCTATTTTCTAATATTTGTCAGAAAACGCCAATTTCTTATCTAGAAAACCTAAATTACTGTATGATGATATATGGAAACCATTTTCGATTTTCAAAGTTGGGTTGTCGCTCAATATCAAAATAACCAAAAAGGGTTGATTATAAATAACTGTAAATGCATTTTCATTCTTATTATTTCATAAAAACAAAACAACGGAAGCAGGTAAGTCAATATTCGTCTGTTAACCTCTTTATAGGTTTGGTTAGATGCACGAAACATGAGTTTGAAAACAATATTCCGGATTATAAACATAAATTGAGAATATTATAAAAGGTCATGGTGTTATTGGATGTAATTTAAATTTTAAACGCACATGATTCTTTGAGTTAACAAATACCTGAATGTAAATACAATCTGTTTTCCCTATATATTATAAACCTTGAAAATTTATATTCAAGTGCAATTTCAATCTTTGTGGCACACAAACAAATGTTGCCCATATGCACTGAGTGACCCTAGAACGATGAATATACTTCATTACCCTAAATTTTTGTGTACGTCATTTTTTTTTGGAATACAAATGTACATTTCGATTCGTGAACAGTGTCATAGTGGCTTATCTACTTTTGAGCTAGGTTCATGATATAAGAGATCTTCCCTAATTTTCTTAAAATACTCGAACATATTCAGATGTGCGTCTGGCAGATTCAACGTGAACCGAGCATCAGCATTTAATTAATTTCATCAGAAGCCAGAAAGATAGAAAAATATATCAATTGAGAGAATGGAAGAGGATATTGGGACTGACAACCTGGATTAGCCGCCTAAAAATGATTTTGAAATGTGAAAGGTGAAAGAAATACGTAATCAGTAAATTTATTTAAAATAAAAACGAATGTTATAAAACGAGATAAAACTCAAAACTTTTTAAGATATATTGGTTAAATTAATGGTTGGGTAGTCCAAATGTAGATTTTGGTCAGCGTCAAGATTTGTCTCGTTATGCTTCTTCTTCCACTTTTACAGTGTATGTTTTGGTGACATTTCAATTCATCTTGTCTTTTTAAACTTTTTTACAATTATCACATTCCTAAAGTTTCTGATTTGCGTGGGTTCTTACATGGGTTTTAAGGTGATCCTTTCTGGAAATCAGACATCAAAATATTCACACGAGAATTTTTTTCTATCGTATGTATCTTGAAATGACCCCGAATGCCTGGTTTTCGTTTTGGGTATTCACCACATCTCTTATGGGGGTAATTGTAAAACGTCCTTTTGTTTATAAATAATCTTGAGCTCCTATGATAGCATATCTGCATAAATTTCCAAATTGTTTAACGAATTATTGCAAAATTTATTGGAACTAAACCTGCAGTGATATTATCTGCTTCTATTTTTGTCTCTATATCATTTGTGATCGTAGAGGCTAGAGATCATCTTATTCTGGTAATCTATTTGGCTAATGTAAGTGGGCGGATCTGCAAATCGATGATTTAATCTCTAAATGGATTCGTGGTTTCTGGCGTGGACGTGTTTCCATATGTGTTTTGATCTTGACACGTATTTCTATCCAATAGATGCCCCTGAATTTGATTAACTGGTATTGTTAAGGCTGAATTTCTGATACATTATTTTGACTATCTGTATTCGCATTTGGTACATGTCCGATTTTTTGTAAAATTGGGGCGTTATAAACCACCTAAATTATTAAAAAGTTACTAAAATGCTGCATGTTAACGAAATGCTTTTGGATATAAGGCTAAGTTTGTGAAGGGTAATTTAGTATTTGGGTTTAGTTATTTGCTTGATGGTAGGCCAGATTATACCTGGAAATATATCTGATCGATAATTACCGGCGTTTGCGTAAAAGCTTGGTCGTTTTTTCCTTATATGTAAAATGAATTTGTGTCATAGGTGAATTTCTGTGTGTTCAGAGTATTGGTTCCACTCCGTTTTGGATTAATCCATATTGCACGTAAATTATTGGTAGACTGGAACCGAAGATTGACCATCTAAAAATATGGGATATTCGGGGATAGATAAATTTTGTAGACAAGTTGCAAATAAAATATTTACAGTGCAAACAATTCCACATGCGCAATAATTTCAGTTTTTTAAGAGTGAGTTTTATATGTCAAAATCTACTGATAATCAAGGTTTCAATAGATGAAATAACTTCTTCCAAGAATATTTTAAAAACTAATTATTATCATAGAAAAATATTGAAATGCTAAATCTAAAAAAAGATCTGTCGCAAAATAATCAATTTGCTTCTTTTTGATGTTTTCATGGCCTTGGCTGACAAAAAAATGTCTCTAAATCCAAAGCACAAATCGAGTATTTGTTAAATCGATTAGAATTTAATACTAATCTAGTTAAACAGTCTAACCCTGTTCTATACCCATTAAACCTTCACTATTTATGTGATGAATGTTTTAAACATGGTTTATTCGGATTCAAATGCTTATTATTGTACAATATGTAAATAATTAGCTCATACAAAGAACCTTCTTATTATTGTATCTTAAATTATTATTGTTTGAAAGATTTAGCACCTAATTATCCACTTATTTCCACGTGTCGCTAATTTCTTCGTAGGTTATTTATTGAACAATCTACATAGCATCTATTTGAGCCGATTGAGAGATTAGACTTTTTGATAAACTAAGAAGGACGAATCGCAATTCTTATCGGTATCAGCAGATATTTCTCGGGTCGATGTTTTGGCTGTGACCAATCCATTTATGACATTAGCTAATTATACTCTATTACAACTGGCGTGCGATATGACATCGCAAAATTGACCAACATAATAAATTTGTTGACAATGGCGCCATTTTTATCCTCCACTTATAAAGTTCAATGTTTCGAATACTTATCCTTAACTTTCGGATAACCATATTTTACTTAATACCGATTATGAATATCATTAAAATAATTTACAAGATATTTCAAATATGTTTGGAAAGATCAAATTTGAACATGTCATCCTGTTGACAAAAGCCTGCATTTGATCCAGTCCTCATAAAATGATGTCCAGAAAAGATTTATATTAGCAGACACTCTTAACTGGTATATATTTCAAAACAGAGCGGACTATTTTGGATTTTTAATTTAGCCCATATAAGGTTTACCGATCAAGTGCGTTAATTCTTTTTAACTCATATTTCATCAAGATTTAGCACTAAAAAATAATAAATTCTACATCTATTCATTAATTTCCTCTCATAAATAACACTTTCATTTATATTTTAGAATCTTTCAGTAATCGCTATCACAGTCGGAGGTTGTAATTTCTATTGAGCCACTTTCGATTAGACTTAAAAGGTCGGTTTATGTTCTCTGGGACGCTGATCACCTAGAATTCTTAAAGGCACAAAATCATCCATTCAATAAAAAACATTTTTGTGGATATTCCACGGAGGCTTTTGAACGATTCTTTTCCAGTGGAATACACGAATGTATTTTCATAATGGACAACGTGAGGTTCCACAAAACCAATAAGATCTAGACAACGGGGCAAGAGAATGGTTGTAGAGTTCTATACCTTCCACCATACTCGATTTTCCTCAACCAGATTAAAATTTGTTACCAAAATGGAAGAATATTGTAAAACCAGAGTCTCCGAGATCAGAAACCCGACCTATTTAACAAAGTTTCTCAATAAAAATTACAACTTCTGACTGTGAGAGCCATGACTAAAAGATGCTAAAACACAAAAAAAAGGTGTTATTTATGAGAGGCAATTGATGAATAGATGTACAATTTATGAGTTTTAAGGTGCTAAATGTTGATAAAATATGAGTTAAAATAATGTGACGGACTTGATCGAAAAACCCTATAATTAAGACAAATAACATCCAACATTACTGCGATTTAAGGTTTGCATGTACCCTAGAATATTGATCCTTTATATAGACCATTTTGGATTTATGCTTTTTCAAGGTATTATTTTCATGTAATATCATTTTATTAGATTCTTTGTAACAATCTGGTGGATTTTATTCATGACTTTAATTGTTTACTTAACTTACGTAAAGAGAATTTTATCAAAATCAGGATAATTGACGAAAAAATTGTAGATTTTTAGGCCGGTTTCCAAAGAGATTTTGAGGAAGAATGTCATCAGATTTTTAATTTCATACCCGATAATTGTGTATCATATGCCTCTGTTTAGGGTCGATTTACTTTAAACATTGTAATATCTTATTAATCCCACATGTTCTCATTTGCTGAAGATCTCACGCATCAGCAAGACAATACTCTTAATGGCTCAAAACTACTACCACTTATTACCAATCCCTGACAACTCAGTCAAACCTATGCCCCAAAAGTAGTCTAAAAATACACCACTCTGAAAGTGATTTTATTTTAATATTTTATTCTCAACGCATGCCAGACAAAGCTGACTGTTTTTCTAATCCACCCTGTAAAATTCATATTTATATTTATCTTCATACCATTGTGAATCATACGTGTTTCGGCCCTGTAATATTCGTCTCGTGTTCAATTTGTCAGAATTCTCAATTCTAGAAACATATTCCTCTTTTAGATCATTATACCTTTAATACATATTTTATAAGATTCAGATAATTGTTATCATTCGGCTGTAGTCTGAACATATCTTTGTCTCACTTAGCGTGTGATTTAGTAATGTTTGATCTTTCTAAACTTGTGAAATATAGCATAATTTAGAGATATTGAGCATTTAACTTATCATACGAGGCTAAAGTGTTAAATTACCTTGAAATTTTACAACTTCAACAGAAAAATTGCCTTCGACGCAGCTTGCCGAAGGTAACCGCGTGGTTAGGCATTAGCCTGGGTATATATCATTTTTTAAATGGATCTAAAAAATTAGATAACAAGCTCTGAGACTAATGAAAGATGGAATTTTAGATGACATTATTTCGTTAAGTATACTTAACATCAGCCATGATAACTTGAGATGATCACAGTCCTTATTACTCTACTAAATAAAACAACTATCCATCAGTCTCATGTGTCTCTTAAAACTGTCACGATATCAAATAATTTTATTTTTCCACGTAGATTTAAGTGATTTTACATTTGATATTCTGCACTATTCAGAGATTTTCATTTCAAGGCCTCAGTGTCAAATTCCAATTATATTAACCTGATTGATGGTTTGGAACCGCTATATGGTCTAGAAATGATTATTTTTTGACTAACTGATGGAACAGTTAAAACAGTTCTAAAGTTGAAGTAAGTTGGAGAGTATCACCTCAATTACTATGGGGACATGAACCTTGTTAAATGTATGAAATTTTTTCAAAATAAACGAAATTTACTTACACCCGAGTGGTCATAGAATATTTGATCCATTTCAAGTTCACCACTTTCTGTGTCTCAACATAACTCTAAACTGCACAAACATCTCCCTTAGGTGAACCACTTTCAAATGAAATTATCAGCTTGTGTGACTTTAAATGACTTCAGAGGTTTCTCAGCAAAATAACAAATAATCGACTGAATAAGACGTGGAGGCATTTTAACATTTTTTCGTTAAAAAGCGTATGTTGACACAAATCTTCCTCAAGGACTTCCGAAGTAGCACCTATTGTGGCACATATCACAAGGTCATATACTGCAAGCAATTTCATAGGAGTTCATATAAACTGTGTTCATGGATATGCCATGAAAAGGAGGATATCATATATAGTTATACTTCGATTACCTACTATTCAGCTAAGAGTTGAAGAACTAGTGCCTTACCTTGTTAGAAAGTTAGTGAAAGACGTGCTAACTAAAGGAAATGATCGATCGCTATTTAGGATAGCACTGACAACGTTGACACAGGTCAGTTGCTGATTTGGAGTGCAACGGGCTAAAATTTGGAAATAAATCATCAACGAACCATTCTGGTTGTAGGATATATTAGATATCCTAATCAACTTAAAAATGTTGTAGTGGTCGAGTCGGGCGACCGCTCGGTAAGCATCGACAAGTTATCGGTTCGCTTCTAGGTGCACTCACCTATTCGTTACAATAATTTCTCTAAATGGATGAATTTCTCAGAGTGATCACCGTTATCGGAAAGCTTTAAATCTATTTTTTAAGCTAGCAAACGCAGCACACATTGAGCGCTCTTTCTTTCAGAAATGAAAAGTATAAGAGTTTTTTTTTCTCATGCGGGCTCAAATTAACAGGTATTCTGAGTTCAAACAGACTGCTTCTGTCTTATAATTGAATGTTTCATCAGAAATCACTATGTGCAAGTCTTGAACTCGATAATCTCATGGAATGCTTTTTTAGTTATGTAAATTTCACACCATCTCCAGGACATAAACGTCGACAGTTCAGAGCCTGTCTTTAAGAGATTGATGAAGAATAGCGGGCTATTCCATACCGCACAGATATCAGATGGTCACCCGTGAAAATTATTTAAAGGTTTTTAAGTTTTTACCCGAATGTTTAACATTCTATCCTTCAAAAACTGGACATTGCCTGTTTTCTGACCGCGGTTTGTTGATACACCTGGCTTTTAACAGATGTGTACAGGTTTTTGCATTAATAAATGCACTTTGTAATATTTAATAAATGTGTTTAAAATTTAATAAATATATTGTTATTAATTTTCTATGGTCTCTTTTTTTCATGTTTTTAGGATAAAAAATTTTAAAAACAAACCAGCTTATTAAGGATGGCTGAGGTTTACGGAAGTTATACCAGCAACTACAGGTTTTCGAGTCTATTTCGTCTTTTGAAAGTTCAATTTCGTGATTCAGATTTTTCCAATTAGTTTTTAGTTATAAAATTAGAATTTTAATTAAAATGGGTAAAAACCAATCTTTTAGGTTGAAAAAGTTGGAAATTTTTAGTTAGCCACAATATATTGAATTTTAAAGGTCGTTTTGTAACATTAAATTTTTGAATTGGTAAATAAAAAATTATATCATATGGGGGTTGTAATTTTCTGTGAATTTTCAAATCTAGGATTTGGTGGATTTTTCAGAAGTTACAAAATCAAAAAATTCAGATTTCTTAAATGCTCAACACTCTACCTCTGAATGATGGAAGGGCTGTTGTCAGCAATGAAAATTTCCACCTCCCCATTTTTTCAATTTTTTTAACACAGATATATTGGTTTGTATCCAGTTAAAGTAAAATTTTAACTGTGAAACTAAATGAAAAAACTAAAGGACGAAAGTGAACTTTCAAAAGACGAAATAGACCGAAACCCTGTAGTTGATGGTATGACTTCAGAAAACCAAGCCATCTTAATGTGGTTTTCTCTTTAAAACTTTTTTTCCTCGATACATGAAAAAAGAGACTCTGGAAAAGGAATAATAATTTATTAAATTAACTGTTAAGTTAATTTTTTTAATATATCAAAGTGCATTTATCGTTGTAAAAAGTGTAGGTTTAAATGCAAAAATCGGTTCGGCTTGAATATATTCAACCACTAAAGCCAATGAAAATGTCACTTTGTATTTAAAAGTTTCAGGATCTCCAATCCTTCATGTTTACAATATATCTTTGCTGTGAATTTTTTTCAATGTAAAAATCTCAAGTGTTTGACATGCGCAGTTTTTAGAAAGAATGCCGATTGACTTTTTCAGGTAAACTCTATTTTGAAAGATTTCTGAAGGAATTTACTGTTCGCTATGATGCCATGAGTGACCCTTTAATTTGTTCATCATGATTCATGAAATATTCTCGTGCCATATTAGGTCTATCTCGGGGCTCCCACAATTAGAAGCCATTAACCTTCGATGATCATCTAAACTAAAGTTGTTATTTCAAGAAACCAATACTTTAAATTATTTTGGGTATCACAGACCCCGAGCTCAATATTGTTAATACATGGGTTACAAGATCGGTCAGACTTCAGACGCTTGTATTTTACGAGAAACCCTCTCAGTAATGAACTCAAACATGAATGATTTGAGATAAAATCTGAGAGATAATAATCGTACTCGATTTTAAAACTGGCCAAGAATAACATCCTACTAAAGGAAGATATAGTTTGCCAGAAGATTTAGACTCATCCATCTCGTTACAAACTTAACCATGGGTATAATAAACAAATACTAATAGAAATCATATTTCGATATTTTTTCTCCAATTAGTTTTAGGTTCAAAATGATGTCTTATCATCAGTTAAAACAGTTTTTGCAGCTCCTACCAAAAAGAAGTAGTCAATTTTGTTCTCACTGAATGATATAACATTTCATCTTAACTAGTACGTTGATAAAAGCGAATCTCAAGAATGTTGTTTAGGGGAAATAAGTTTTATTTAAATTATAAAAAGATTTAAAAGATTTAACTTATAAGATGCAATTCTGTCATAAAAGAACAGTGTGGTAATATCCCTAATGCCCTGAGGTTGCGACTTGTTTTTAAGTGAATAACGAATTGTGTTGGGTTCATAGCACTTAATGGTTTACCCCAGACTTCTACTGGGTATACTTAGGAGATCGAAAAGCAGTTTATATCAGCATCAACCATTCCGCGTTTTCAGTAAATTTGTAACGACGGTTTCAGAAAATATGTTTCTGATATTTTTATAATAGTGAATTAGTGACATAAGAATAATCTTTCTGATCTGATGCACATTTTAATTTAGGATTTAATTATTCATAAAATTAATCAGTTTGATAAATTAAATTGTTCCTTTACTTGAATGTAATAGAGTAGCAGATCCCACAAATTAAGAGTTGATAATAATACCAACTGTTCTCGAAAATTTTGAGGCACAGAAATTAATGAAATTCTATATGTTAAGACAAATGATCCCATTTCTAAAAAAATATATTTGAACTTTGAAATAAGACAACACTAAAACTGCAGCTATTTAATAAATTTAATATGCAGTGCCATGCAATCTGTTTCGACGGTGAGCTGCGGCGTCAATTTTTTCCCTTTATAAACAGAATTGACTCACAACTCGATTTTTTTTAAAAGTTGACCCCGCCGCCCACCGTCAAAATAGATGGCAAGGCACTGTAATGTTAAATAATCAAACTAATTTAAAACTTTTTGTTAATTTACAAATTCAATTATTCCTCATCACCAGCGAGAACCTATATCGAATCTTATGCGTTTACGTTGTCATTGTTTCGTAAGGTATCCCATAATTTAGTTTTTTTGGCGGCGTACTGTCGATATATTTTTCTAATGCGTGTTGGAATTCCCAAAAAATGCAATTTAATTGGATACTGGTTTGGAAATTTCGCATATTTCTGTGTTCCATTTATCTTCTTTTTTCAGGTAATATAAATATACATCACTTAAGCTTTCCTTATTTAGTGCCGTTCATTATATGATCACATCATTATTTTTCTTATCTAACCTTGTTTACTATGGCTTCAATATTTATTTCTCATTCAAAATCTACCAAGCAATCAGATCAAGGCGCAATCTGGCCAATTTATTCATACGATGTTTGATTGTGGCCATTTGCTTTGTGTCAGCGGTTGGGTTCTTAACTAGTTTTTCTATTTTTTATCCAGCTGCGATCATCAAATGGATGAAAAATTATTCTATCCCAAGTTTTCCCTACAGTAAATTAAGCCACCCTGTAGTGGTAAAAGAAAGTTGACTTAGGTGAACTACTTGATATCTAGCTACTGCGAATGGATGTATTTGTCTATGTTACCCGCTTCTCACTTGATAAACATTATGGAGTATAAATATTTGTTTCGAATTTATTGATTAATTCATTTAGTTTGAATTTTATCAGGTATTCACTTTTATTTTGACGTATTCTATCAATGGCGTTTAAATATTAGCTATCCACATTTTTAATATATTTTCAGGGACTCCCTGGCAATTGCGAAAAATATTTCAAAAAAATATGGATATTGGTAAAAATTTCACTGGATTTTCGAAACTAGAGGCTGATTCTGGGATACTATACGGACGAGTTCCTCTTCTTTGCTTTGGGACATTTCGTATCATACATTGTTCTTGTGGTAGGTAGATAGTATAAGTGATATCTGTTAGCTGTATCGAAGAAAAAAATAACCAATGAAGGGTTATCGATGGTCGACAATGATTATTGTCTTTTAGAACACACTTTTTTCACTAAATCAGCTTTAGATGCATGTGAATGTGTTGATTAATAAAGAATAATATCCATGGTTGACAGGTTAGGTTTCTTGTGGATTTGAAAGATTATCGCTGCATCGTCACTCGATTTTGTGAGCTTTTGGGACTTGTAATTTTCCTAAGGATGGGTTTAGTGTGTGAGTCATGACTTATCCTTCGCCTTTGTAGTTATTTGTTAATTTTGAGTGTTAAAGAATGTAAGTTGAACATAATTTAATGTCATTCATAACCGTCTTTCTCAAACATAAAAATATATTTCGTTAAAACATACTGAAATGAGTAAAATATTAGCTAATATATGCTTAATTTCATATTATATCAAAGCAAAAGATGGGTAAAATTACTCTAATCCAATTAGGGTATAGAAGACCTTGTAGCCAGATGAAAACCCTCTATTCATATCGATGATATAATTTAAATGGTAACAAGACTTCTGGTTTCGTTTTTCAATTTCAATGAGCGCGCAGATAATATTAGCAATTAATTGATAACACCCTTCACATTTGTGACTTTTAATTTATAAGAATCTCAAATTATCAACATTTTATATTTTTTCACTATAAATACAATGTAATAATTAATCGTCATGTAGTTAAATATAGTAATATTTGACCAATTTGAATTTACAGATAATCAAATATTGTACTTGTAAGTAGATATCACAAAAATTGTCATTTATTCTAAATTGTTTAAAAATTTGTCATATCACAAAAGGTTTTCTCCCCAATAATCATCAAAATCTACAAATTTAATAAATTTGCACGTCTTAAACTCCATAAGGCTAGACTATACCCTGGATAACATCTAATGAGAATAGATTGTAACCAAACTACATGAACATTTAGCATCATATTATGTTACACGTGTTTAAATGATAAAACGTGTAAGAATTATAATCGATCATTTGTTACATAGCTTAAAACTAACTTTCAATTGATTAAATATACATTCTTGTTTCGATATGGCCTTAAAGTAAAGAGATTAAGTTAATTTGTGGCTCAGTTTATTTTTCCATTCGATGGCATACGTGTAGATTTTTTAACAATGTTACCCCACTTATCAAAACTAATTAATTCCATCGATGCATTCGTAGTGCGAAACACAAATTTACCTGATTTCGAAGAATTTCCTATCAATTCGTTCCAATGGGATCGAAAAGTTATATTAAAAAAAGTGACGACCAGAATTTTTAAGGATTAAGACATTTGTCAAACACTGACAGAAGCAAAAATAACCTTTTTATAGATGATATACGACATCGGGTGTTGATATAGTAAAATTAGTGGCGACTTATATTACACAAAGGTTCTGAATTGTTCTCTCCTGTAGTTTTCATTTTCTTCATCTAAGAATTTCCATTTGGCACCGAGGTGGTGGAATAAACTTTTCCTGTATTGTTTTGGTTACTCTTAATGAGTCAAACAACGAGCCTATTCTTACAATTCAGAAAGTAACTATTTAGAGACAGGGCCAAACTTTGCGGTATGTGAGATTAAAAATCAATTTCGAGAAGTGCTCCTAAATAAAATCTCAGCACCGCGAAATAAAATCAAACAAACCCATCTAAAATGAAAGCAATCATGTTTTACTTTCAAACAAGTCACTCAAAATACAGCTGGAGGATGCAGCCGTTTAAACATAATATTCTAATACAAAAGGTGAGCATAAGAAGAAATAAATGAGAGGAAGAATAGAGGTTTTTAAAAAGCTGGTTGTGGGAGACACATATTAAGGGAGTTGCACTTCGAAATCGAAAGCAGAACTACTACATCTAGGAACAAAAGTGAAAATTTTTAAATTGATATGCTTAAATTTACAAAACTTGCGCAATTGCTCCATTACGATTCTTTAGCCGTCGTTCATTAGCTTTCAGTGGAAGTCTTTTTGATCTACCTTGCGAGTTGATGTGAATCTAGTCACTCGTACAGATAAAAAGATCGTTCTATTTCGAACATATTTACATTTGTCACACAATCGAAAACTCAAAATAATTTTTTTAATTCGTTAAACTGTTTCTTGAACTAATATTCTTCACATTTCAGGGTGCTTAGCGAGCGTTTCAAAAACTAGTAATATGGAAAAACAGCCTTTTCCATTTAGTTTTATTGTGTCTTGAAATTTATGCAACCTACAGATTTGTTTACCAGACATTAAAATGCTAAGAGGAATTTATGATGGTCGATTATTTCGTGTCCGGGTGGGTTTATCTGATTCACAAATTATCTTAAAGTCCCTTTTATTCGCATAAATAGACCGACAAATGCGGTCGGAGTTAAGACAAAATCAATGGCTAGTACACTTAGTTCAGGTTCCAACGTCCGGATTCTCTTGTTGTTTTTGGTGTCATCTTTCGTTTCTCATTATACCTGTGCTCGATCCAACACTTGTCGCCTGGTAAGATGATTTTTATTTTATTTAATCCTCTAATAACAATTTAAAAAAACCTCAACACTACAATGATACAACCAAGTTACTGGATTCGATATATTTTTTCAAGAATTTATCATCATCACCCATGATAACTTTGAAAACATTCACTCATTTCTTCGATTTTATTCGAACTTTGAAGATTTCTTTAAGGTTTAGTTTATATTCATCAATCAAATAGTGATAGTCGGCGTTTCCGATAAAGATAACCAACGAATGGTGGTGCTATTTCGAATCAAAAATGATATATCTTAACTATTTAAGATATTTTTCCTTTTTAATTTTTTCAAATAATTGAGGGCTGATGAATTTCGTGCCAAGCATCTTGTATCAAATTTTCAAATGTCTTCATCGTTAGATTCTTTATGTATCATCTCTTTTATCTAAAAGAATTTAAGTTCTTTTGTCAATGCGTTATATCTTTTCAGTTCTATACACTTCATAACATCATCATTACAAAAAACTCCATGTTCTGATTTTTGCGAAAAAGTTGTCAATTAATGTTTAGGATGTGATCTAATCGAATTTCGAATGATAATCGAACAATTCAATTTTATTTTTAACTGTGAGCGGCTGACTTGTCAAGATAATAGGTCCTTACAATCGCCTGTTTAGTTGTTAAGTCAGTTATTTCATTTTATCATTAAAACTAAAATACCTATTGAATTCTAACGTTTTAAAAACCAATTAAACCCGAAATACTCATCCCTTAGTCTCAAAAAAGTTAATTTAAAGAGTATATGAAGGAACCCGAGCTAATATCAGATGTAGGCATGTTTAAATTTATTTTGGTTTTATTTATTTAGTTGACTCGAAGATAAAAATCAATAAACCGAGGGGTATTTTGTCTAGAAAATTCATTAACTGTAGAATAATAATTGTGCATTTATAATTTCATTTTATATCTGCTTTGAGGAATAAATTAAACTTCTTACTTGTTGAAACGCTTTCGATCTTTTGACTCTTGAATGATCTTATTGTTTAAATCAAGAGCGTTAAAATCTAATTCAGGTTTGTGAAAATATAAAATGATCAAATTTTGTTAAATCGCCAGTTTTTTTAAACATAACTTTCTCTTGGTTAATTACAGATGATCTTTTCTGTTAGGGTGACCACATATAGGTGTGTTTTAGGGCTGGTCTCTAAGAAATACCGCTCTAGATTATCTTAACGAGTAGAGTAAGTCAGTATTTCGATTTATATTTTAAATGACCTCCAATCAATTCTGCTGGAGCACTTTGAAATAATATACTAATGTTCACTATAATTTGCAGTTGGGATAGTAATTGTGGTCTTATTTCATTTGTTCCATTATTTCTCATTCAGGGAATCGCTTAAAATTAAATGCGAATCCACATTCATTTTGTTTAATTTTCTCATATATTTTCTTTCTTAAAGGGATTATAAAGAATGATAGCACGAGTACTTATCTCAGATTATAATATTCTGAACTCTTTTAAAATTTCAGTTTTTCCTAATATGTCTGTCAATTTTTGACATTGTTGACTTTTGGTTAATGAAGATCAAAAAAATTGGATTTAATTATCAGAAGCATGGATAAGTGAGTGCCTGAGTTTGATACTCATCCCTGACTTGTTTAACAACAGAGCCGAGGAATGACAATGTGGTTTAATTTTTCGATTTAATTTATATTATATTTCTGATAAGATTCAATCAATGTTACAAGGGGCACAGATAATGTTTAAACTAATAATTTTGTTTCCGGTTTCAAACTTTTATGTTCAAAGTTATATTTTGGTGTATTTGACGATAGGAAACCTTAGTGTACCTGAAAGAAACGATTCAAATGGCAAAAGGAGGCCCGAATATTTTTCGATTGACCGCTCAGCGGTTATCAATGGATTCGTATTCTGTTGTATTTTAACTTTAATTTTAAGGAACAAGGATTAGCTCATTTGGTGGCATATGAAATTGATCGTTTTATTCATGAAGACCCGAAATGGATGGAAAACGAGCTGTTTAGTGCGAGATCTCTCGTGAGACTTTGCAAAAGAGTCAGAAGAATGAAGAGTAATGGTTACAAAATAGGCGACGCTGAGTGCTTAAAGTGGGCGAAAGAGGTTCAAGATTGCATTGAGAATCGCTGGGTAATAATTTACTTGATTTAAAAGGAAGATTTACTCCCGCGTCTTTCATCTGACACTGCAAGTTTTGAGGATCTTATCAAAAAATTTGAAGAAAGAAATATCCAATAAACTCAATGTTCTAACACATGGTGTATTCTTAAATATTATTTATTTCATTTTCTGAATTAATGAAACATCTTTCACCTAATGTATTGATTCTAATAAATTAAAATCAAATTATTGAATTTTTTCGTTGACCGAGATCGAGTCTGAAACATATTTATCGTAAACCATGTTTGGATCCTTTTTCGTTGAGATTCTCAAATTTGTTCGTCGTTTATGTTTTCGATTTCTACATTAATTATTCTTGTATTCCGAATCGGTGAAATTGTTATCGATGAATACCTTCGTGTTTAATGAAAGCGATTTGAGAAGGTTTTAAAACTTGCAAACAACGAGAATTATCCTTCCAGAGTTTTCAAAAGCCAGTTGAATATATTGTCACGAGTTTCAGAAATAATTTTTAATCATTAATCTGTGTGCTCCACAAACTCGGTCCCAGAAGGCTCAAAGTTAGTCGAGTATTCTTTACCATAATCGACCAGATTCGCATATACTCACAGCTATGGCAGGCTGTCCATGCCACGATTCGAGTATTAGAGTTAAATATTATAACACTACAGTGACAGGGCACTCCCATAATGCCACTTCTTATGGAAATCTGAAAATAATCAATCGCATAATTATAAGGTTCATTAGCATTCTAAGGTATACTTTTCATTTTGTGTTTTCTGGACATAATGGAGGTAAATGCCACAAAAAATCTTGATTTCGAGAACCATGGTTCTGATCATATAATTAAAATATACTATTTTTTTATCTGTAAAGATGATGTCTTGTCTGTCATATCACTATATTCAAAAGCTCTGGTGCCTTAAATAAAGGCTCAGTACTAGACGAATCCACATACGTATCTATTATATTCATAGTTAATCGATAACAACATTTTTTTACAAACGAACAGCAGATTTTAGCACATCGAGTAGGACTAGTTTCTAGAGTTAGCTTATTTTTGTTAAATATGGCTGACCCTATACTTGTGATCATTTTGTCAAGCAATATAAGGTACAATTTCTCAGAGGATATATGACTGGAGTATTTTCTCAAGCAACAGGGAGGTGCTTTGAATCTTGGAAGTTCCGAGTATTAATACATTTCATCAGAGATAACAAGTCTGCTTCACTATCTTATAACCCAAATTATCTACTTCTCACTTAGAGTAGACCAGTCTGCCGATATTTACAAAGTCGCAAATCAGCTATTTTACGTCCGTTATGAGTCAACCTCTTTTAATATCACGGAAGAACTGTTCGACATGTGTTCCAACAAGAGCCAATTATGTATATCTTTTCCATTAGAGTGTCTTCATATGCGTTTCATTAATTTTCACTAAACTCGTAAGTACAGGGCGATAACTAATACCCTGAAAATTTTAATATCCTAGCGATACACCTATTACTTGCTTTACATGGTTTTTATGATAATTTTTTATTTAATTGTATTTTTTGCGTGTACTGAAGGCATCTGTTTCAAAAATTGTGCTAAAATCGAAATAAGTAACCATAGCAAAGGGGTCCATGTTCAAATATTGACCTAAACATCAATATGAAAACCTAAATATTAATCGAGAATGAATGATAATTTTGATTTAACTAAATGGTCGTTTGAGTAATCAGAGTCTAGGTCTTATATTTTTAACTCTACTCTGGTGAGTCTAAAAAGTTAAATAACTCTGTTCAAAATGGATATTTTCTTTAAGTAAGGTTTTGTAAGCAAGTTAGTCACTAAAAGAAAACATACAAGAGCTCAATCAAAGAAAAGTATAAAGGTATGCCAAATTTCTCAACTGATGATCACGGACTTCTTGGCATCAACAAAAGACAAACTTAGAGACCATTACAACAGATTAGCACGCGAAAACTTATGGATGAGAAGAATGAGATTGTATAAAATAAACGACACAAAAATTTAGATCAAAACTATAGGTTGGTTATTTTTAAACTTATATATATTAACTCAATCTTTGTTTTTGTTTTTTTCAGAGGTCCGTTTTTAAGGAATAAATTGAAATACCATATATGTGAAGTTAAATATTATTTGGGCTGGTTTTATTTTTAAATTTTAATTCGTGAAAAACACTCTCTGGTTATTATGTCATCCTGGCCTTATTTTAAGCTGTTTTTATTGACACTTATGACATTTTTCTTAATATTTATTTTGAAAATTTAATATTGAGTGAAAGTGAAATTAATTTTTACACGATTTTGCTTTACACGATTTCTGGTGGAATGGATTTCCAATGTAATTAAAGGGCCTAGAGTACAGTGTATGTTAAATAAAATTGAATTCATGGAGAGGATTGTCTGATATTTAAGTTTAATCTTTTTATTAAAAATATACTCAGATTTTATTGTAATTAAAGGGAACATCGAAAATTGTTTATATATTCTCTAATGCAGGGGTGTCGAACTCATGTCAACGGCTAGCCGGATAGAATTCTAAAATTGCTCCACGGCCCGATCTAGTACATTCGAACAATACACCATAGAAAATATTGTAAAAACTCTGACGTAATGCTTTATACATTGGAGTAACTTAACATTTTATTAATTAGAGTAGATAAATGGCGTATAATACATTCTAACATGAATTTACTGATTATGAAAAAGTTATTCGAAAATGTAAAGTTTGTAAACAATAAAATTATATTAGCAAAAGAGAAAATTATTTCACAAAATATAAATCTGATAAATCATCTAATAGTTCGTTGTTTCATATATCTTGCAGCGTTTAGCAGTGGCGAGTTCTTCAAAGTCTGGAGCGAGCGTCTGAGTAGTAGAAACTCAAAAACAGAGTTCATATGAGTGTCGGTCAGTTTTGAGCGATTCTTTGATTTATTTTAATTCAAAATTGAAAAAGACCGCTCGCAAACATAGGTTGTTCTGAATATCGAAAATATTCTTGCCGAACAGGCGTTCAGCATGGGATATTTTTGTTCTGTAGATGTGTACAATTTTCCATTGTCAACAGAATCGAATCTGTCCTTCAAATTGAATAACATTGAATTTCGATTTTTTCCATTTGTAACTCCTCTGGAGCTGTTTGTGTATTTATGGTGAACGGGTTTCTTACGATTACAAAGCTAATTTTCATGAGTTTAAAATCAGCTAATCTCCTCCTACGTTCGTTTCTCAGAGCTGAAATTTTGTGACTGTAATTATTCGTGTGAACATCATTAACAAGCCCATGTCAGAGAGTAAAGACTTTAGAGTTGGAAAATGAAATGGATTATTCTCACCAAATTTCTTTTCCCATAACTCGAACTTTGACCCAAAAGCATAAATTCTTTCATAAAGATCGACCAACAGTTTATTACGTCCATGAGTTTTTCTGCTAAGTTCATTTATGTGCTCCATTATATCAACTAAAAAAGATAAATCTGTAAGCCGTGCATTGTTACTTAAATCTGCAACTGGGCATCCTTTCATCTCCATTCATGTTTTAATTTCAAACCGCGATTTAAAAAAAACATAGAACAGAACCCGGACTTAGCCATCGAACTTCTATGTGATAAGGCAGATCGTTATAGCTTCCCACTTCTTAAAAAAACTATTAAATTGTCTGTGGTTAAGACCTTTCGCTCTTATGAATTTACCATCTTAACGATGACATTCATTACGTTTCCCACCTTCAAGATTAGGCTGCACAACGATTCTTGATGTACAATGCAGTCGAAATTGCAGAAATCTGGCTTCACATTCAGTTTTTGTAACTTTTATTTCAACCATTAGGCCATCTCAACTTTCCTGCCTATCATTTGAGGTTCTCCACCTGTGACAAGACTCTCAGCGTTCTTCCAATCCACACCAAGTCTGTCAAGACTTTCCATCAAACTTATATATATCGTCTTCTGGTGTTGTGTCTTTCATTATAATTAATTCAACGAATTCTTCTGTTATGTTGACATCTTTATCAACTTCGCGAATGAAAACGGCAAGTTAAGCAATATCCGTGATTTCCAAACTTTCATCAAGTGCAATCTAAAAAGCATAAAATAACTGTACTTTTCTGGAACGCTGACTCTCCAGATCATGAGCAACATCAACAACTCTCTCTGCAATCGTGTTTCTTGACAGGCTTATCGTAGAAAATGCTTATCGTTTATCAGGAAAAATCAATTCTGCGCTCAACAACACGCATTTTTTATCATCTCTCCTTCCGAAAACGGTTTTGATGCCAAAACTAACTTATGAGCTATGACATAGCTGGCTTTTACAGCAGCTTCATTAAAATGATTCGTTTTTAAAGAATGACTGTTGTTTCTTCAATGGTCTTTCCAAGTCAGCGAGTTTATCTTCGCTTAGGTTTCCTATATACTGTTCAAATTCACGATGATTATATTCCGAATGTCTTTGGACGTTGTAATCTTTCGCAACAACCATTTCCTGCAGGCTGATCAAATACGTTGGTTTTCGTTATGGTCAATGATAAAATAATTGTTTTTCCATATTTTTTTCTGAATAACTCGACGTTCGGTATCTATTTTCCTTTTTATTGCAGGCATATTGTATGAATAACTCAAAAACGTGTTAGATTTATTTTACAGACGAAAATAAACGAAGAAATATATGGCACGTAAACTAGATGGGGATGAACAGACTTTATATGAGAAAAGTTAAAAAATACAAGCAAGGTTTGAGTTAATTGAATACTAAAATGACAAAATGGACAATGAAGCAATATACCACATTCAAATAATGATTAGTGTCAACAATTCAGGGAGACGTTTTTAAATACATCTTCGCATGGATTATGTTATCTACTTCATGGCCGCGCCAAACTTCATCATATTGTACTGACTTTCCTGAGATCCGTATCTTTGACATCCCTGACGTGGGGTGTACCTCGAAACCGCAAAACCAAGACTGTAATCAATGGCATAATAATGCAAACAGGTAGAGTGATTAACCACAAAATAAATAGAAAAATGATATTAATATTAATGTAAATACGCCGGATCGATAAAATTATTGATTTAAAAATCTGAGATATACGTTTTTTTATCATTTATATCATTAGAGATTCTCATCAACACAAAAGAAACGCGCGTAATTAGAACATGAAAATATAAACATGTGGCCAGCATTTATCCTATAAAATTGTGTGAGATGAAACCTTGCGCCATTTTCTCAACAAAGAATTTGTCATGACACGATAGGAACTCAAAAACTAAAGTATTACTCTGAGAATCTTTGTGGTGAGATCCTCCTATTTTAATCAATTACCGGATTATTAAATAGGGGATATTTAATATTTATAAATTCCTAATCCCTCTGCAAAGTTGGTTCAATTGAGACTCATTATCTTTGAAGTATAATAACTGTTTTCATTTTTATTTTAGTCTATCTACTTTCTAGAATTATATAGGTAGTAATTTTTTGTAAAAATGCCCGATTTAGAGATGTTGTGAACTAGAGTTGTTATAAATTCGAAAATCTAATTGAATTAATTAAAGATGTTTATACCCTTTTCAGTTAATTTGAATTCATCAATTCATTGCTTTTCTGGGAATTTTACAGGGAACACTGTGATATATAACCACGATTTCTATTATTAGTGACTGAGACGATGGTCACTCCTAAATGATATGTTCAAACGTCAACCGTATTTGATTTGAGTGATTATTATATTATTTCAGAAATAATATCTGACTGGCCGCGTTGGAATAGTATTCAGCTAGCTACGACTCACAACCTTTGTTCCCTCTAAAGTGAGCGGCCGCGCAAGAAAAAAATACCACTCAGCACGAGTTTTAGGCCTCCGCGCACTAAGTTTTTCACTCCGATGCAGATGTGCAGCCTGTGGTTAAATCGAAAGTAGCTTGACCATTTTGTGTGGTAGCTTAAACAGAGCCTCTTTAATCAAATCGTTATAACCAACAACTATTTGAAGCTACTTTTAGTAGATTTTGATTAAACTCTGACATGCAGACACAACACTAAATTTTCAGTTTGCGCTCGATTAATTTGTCAAAAATTCAAAAAATAACAATGTTAAATTAGTGATTCTAGATAAAAATATTTGTTCGTTTGTTTAAATATTCTCTGAATTAAGAGTGGTAATATACCATAAAATTTTTGACATACGCCTGTTGCTCTAAGATTAGCTTTGAAAATAGTTTTGAGAAACTAAACCATCAATCATGAAATTATTAGAAAAATATGCCAACATTCTCAATAAATTCGGTGAGCGATTGGGTAATTGCATATGCCATTTTCGAAATACTTAAATTCAGAGCACTATTTTTGTTCACTCATGTTAACTAAATGAATTTTTTGTGTCATGATTTTTTTAAAAATTTAGCAGATCCAGCTTACAATATGTTTACTCATGGTCGACATATTTTTCCTGGCATGCCAACATACAATCGATATAACAGTTGGAGTATACACACATAAAAGATGACTCAAGAATAATTCAAATACTTGAGAAGAATATGGAGAATACCAAATTACTTAATATAATATGGTTTTCAAAAATTCAACTGAGGCTGTACACGACGATTATTTTTGGAAGATGTTCTGGGATCTGCTTCAAATTTAATATAGTCGAATTAATATAAATATTTTGTATAATTTAATTTCTTTATCAACTCTCCGGCCAAGATAACACGAAATATGTTTTTCATGCTTGATTATAATAGAAAAAAAGGTTTTTTTTATTATAATACCATTAATTAAACCTAATATTATTCAACATATTTCCATACCCATAATTGAATGAGTGATGTTATTAAATTTGGTAAATATCCGTATTATAGCGTTTCATATTTAGTATTGGAATGATAGTTTATTTTATTTAAAATTTCATAAAAAAGTTATGATGATTGAATAAGTAGAAAGTAAGCTCTTGCTCGAACATTTACGAGTCTGAACCATTTATGATATTACTCAAAGTAATAAAAAACTTGAGATTAATATATTGATGTCATGATATTATGATGGTATTAAAGTTCCTTTTGTGATGATTAGGATGGCATGCCCATGATTAGTATTTAAAAGCTTTCTCGAGTTAGTGTGTGACATCTATTATATCAAAGATTTCATATTAATTTATTCTTACAATATTTTCAAAAAGAAACTTTACTTGAGATTCACGGAATAGTGGCTTTCAGTACTGGTTGAAACTGATGTGCCATCATCATCCAACAGGCAAAAATTTACAAATCTGTGATGTTATTTTGTGAAATGATGGTAGTGCTGTTATTTGCAAAATTTGCCAAAGGCAAAAGCTCAAAGATAATTCAAAAAGAAAGAAATTGGATAATTGGAAATTGAGTTATTTAAAGCGGCATTTCAGTCATAAAATACATATCAAATCAGTTACAGCGCTGAGGAATCATGAAGAGGTGGAATTATGCAAATGCTAAAGAAGAGTATAACCGATCGCAGCGTCATATTACAGATGGAAGAAAGAAATCACTCAAATCCAGTATGGTAAAAATAATGATCGATAATGTAATTCTGGTTATTAAACTGAATGCTTTAATGTTTTGCATCCAAGAAATCCATGAACGCGTGGAAAAATACGTTGAAATTTCAGAGAGTTAGCTAAGTACAAACTATGATTTTGAATATGCGGAGTTCATAAATCTTTCTTTAAAAACTGAGAAAATGAGAGAACTGATAAAGTCGTCATGCCATACATTGATTATTTTAGGAATATACTGGTATTTCTGTCTAAAAATGCTGATTATATATTTCATGTATCGGGCAGAGACGGGAATTCTTTACAGAACCATATTTCGTCTAATTGTGTAAGTGATCTCATACTACCACTTCTCTAATGGAACAGCAATAAAAAATTCTATTGTGAAAATGAACATTCTTTTCAGAAGATGATGATGTTTAAATCAGATTGCACATCAGTTATGTTAGGAAAATATAATGGAGTTTCAGCTATTCATAAACATGAGATACATCATCTTTGTGAACTGCATCGTGTTGCTCATCGAGAAGACTTAGCTGATGAAGATGCTTGGAAACAAGTTCAATAATCATCGAAATTTTAACACTTCTAGGAACAATTTATACCATTTTCATCAGCTAAAAGGTTAATAATGAGAAATGTCAAGATGATGCCAAGGCATAAGAGAGTAATACCGTCGCATTTCGGCGCGTGCCTGAAGTGAGATGGTTGTCTATGTATTTAGCTGTTACTGCCTTTAGAAGAAATTATAATACACTGATTAACTAATTCACTGACGAGTTAAACAAAAGAAATGATCACATCAGTAAGTACTATTAGAAAAGATGTCGAAATCTGCAGTTTCGAATGGCAGCAATAAATGATATTTTGAGAGAACTTGCATCAATGTGTAAATGCTTTCAACGAAGTATTCTGACATCAATGGAAGCGCTTCAATTTGTTAAATCTAAAATATAACAAATAAGATCTCAGTATTTTGGAGAAACAGTTCATTGCAGTGATGTAAAGAAGGAATTTTTTCATTCAAATTATCATGTTATCTACAAGAAGCAATCCTTAGATTTGCTG
Source organism: Thelohanellus kitauei (assembly GCA_000827895.1). NCBI lineage: Eukaryota > Metazoa > Cnidaria > Myxozoa > Bivalvulida > Myxobolidae > Thelohanellus > Thelohanellus kitauei. The sequence continues at coordinate 10,646 of JWZT01003425.1, read as the reverse complement.
AATTACTCTGCAATCTCCCCGAGAAAAGATTTCACGATGATGAATGGATAGATTTGAAAGCATTTGATCATTGAGCTTTTACGGATAAACCACTTTTCGAATATTGCAAGAATAAGTTAAACAAATTAATAACAAGGTTTTCAGGAGTTTTACCCAACTTCCACGAAGGTTAAATTACAAAAATTCGTGATCAATATGAAGATTTTAAATTTTTTATCGTGGAATTAAGTTGGTTGGGTCCATTCAAAATTTTGATGCCATCATTGCCATATGTTCTGAGGGATGAAGACATGAAAGAGCTGTCACACCTGTTTGACATCAATAAAACATTCCAAAAGTCGAGTGCACACGATGAACGTGGGTTCAGCCTTATGACCTCCGTTAACACAACATCAAGAAGTTGGCTACAGATAAATCTAAGGATCATTTGATGTGCATAAAATTATATATATCATCTGGAAACATACTTGATTTGGATGCTATTTACAGCTGTTGGACCAAAAGCAATCAATTACGTAAAAATTTGGATATAAATGATCTCAATTAAATACTAGAACTTATTTATGAATGAAAGTTTATTTAAGTTGGTGCTTTTATAGATTTAATAGAGTTTGCTGACATCATTAAAGCAATTAATTCTAAACTAAATTGTAGTAATAGGAAATATTTAAACGTTCATATCTGTTTTTTATATCATAACGAATATTCGCATGTAGGACGAATAAAATTGTAATTATTTGTACAATAATTACTTTCGAGATTGAGGCGCAAAAAATTCTACATAATAGGTTTCCGTCCACTGCATCATTTTTCCGCGCACAAATGTCAAAATTTAGAGAGAACATAGCTCACGACCATATAACTCAGGACCGGCTGTATTTCTCACCTATCATTTTTTTATTTCCCTTTAAAAAATGTTTTACATACCTCTTGTTAGAGTATTTTTAGGTTTTGTACCGAGTAGGTGTATGGCAATTGTGTATTGTCTGTAGTGTTAAGTAAAACTTTGAATATCCATAATTTTCTCGTTTTTCTGGCAAATTTCAAGAAAAAGCCGTATTTGAATTCAGAAAGGTTCATCTTAATCTTACAAGAACGTGGTCACTAATCATCGATACTACAACAATTCAACGAATTATAATTAAAACCCTTCGTCATCATAAGGACCGTGTTCTTCATAAATCCTAAGATTTTATGTACTTAAATTTATTAAATATTTAATTAAAAGCTGCTCGTCGAAAAATAATGTGAATTTTTACACCGTCCCCGCTTTTTTGTATCTACTATTACAATGGATTATCCATGTAATTGAGCGGTTAACAATATTAGGATGAGCTCATTTCAAATACATGATAAATATAATCGAAATATGGGAATTTTCAAAAATGATTTTTTAATTCATAAATTAAGACATAAAATCGAATTTCGCCATTTTTACTTTGGTAATTGGTGTTGATTATTTAGGCCACGTAATCCTGGAGATCTATAAATAGAATACTTTTTATTGATTTTACCGATTCAGTTCATTGATGTCGGAAGTATCTTAAAACCTGTATCCCTAGGCATTTATCCAGAATTCAAAGTCGTTTGTAATCAATTATCTTTAATAGAGAATTGCCCTTTGATCAAAGTTTGAATTATAGAGGTCCCACATCATCGATGGTTATCATGGAAACCGTCGTCAGTGCCTATCCAAAGAAGAAATCGGAAAAATATTCAATAAGCTACGTCCATACCTTCATATATGGAATCAAAATAATCATCAGAAGTATACCTGCTGACGTGCATATGCAGACACCTATAAATAGCTATTGAAACGAACAATAATTTTTCGAACAGCTAATGCCTGTTGATACCTGCGAAAGGCAGGAAATATGCTATGGAGATACAATGCGCCTACCTAGATATCTATTTAAGTCTAAATTACGATTACCAATCAAGGAATTTTGTTATCGAAATGAATGCGGCAGACCCTGTCCATTTGGTTCAATTTACCAAGTAGGAACTGGAGCAATATGCGTTTATATGTCGTCACTATTGATTGCCGTTTTTTTCAAATCAATATGACCATGAGCGAACGATTTTCCTAGATGTTATAAAATATGAAAGTGCCAGCAGTTAAACCCAAATTCAGAGATATTGTGCTTTTTAACACCCTCTGGACGATGTAGTTATATTTACTGAAATTCTTCCAACTTCCTTTTTAACTTTTTCATCGTTTTTTAATTTATCAAAATCACAGAATTTAAATAGTAACCATATTTCAAAACATTTAAAAAAATTTAAGTGTGTTTTAAAACATTTATTCTGTTTTCAAATTTATCAGTGATGTCAAGGCGAAAAATTCTATCTACGAAACAATCATTACACTCTCAAGTTACATTTTTTACATAACAACTTTTCTTGAGTTTAAAATTCAGAAAGAATATGATAAGGTACAGAAATTCTGGAACTATTTATGGTATATTTAAAGCTTAGATGTTCAAGGTGTACCAATTATCATCATTCAATAATTGACTGAGGAACGTGTGATAATCCGAGAAAATTGTCAATCGAGAAATTAAGAAAAGTTTGGGAGATTTTTCTGACCAATTAATTATTCACGAAAGGGTTTCCTAGTCGTCATTTTGCTGTTTAAACCTCGATTAATAGTTGAATCGCCATCAGGGAAACATAACAGTCTCATTAAAAATCTGAAATATTAAGTGATAAAAGATGATGGTGTACATATTTCGATTGATAATACACTCATATGAAAAGAATAATAACTGACTGTTGGAAAACATTTTACTCATGATACGATCTTGATTTTCAACGTACGCTATTCAATCGTTCATAAAACTATTCAGATTCTGAAGCTGGGGTCCTTTCTTGAAATGTTGGTGTTAGAACGTACTAATGAGATGCGTATATTTATGGTGTGCTATTTTAAACGCCGTTTCAAGTTAAATCATTCATTTATAATCAACAGTGTACAAACAATTCTCTTTTTGTTCTTTATAATCTGCATTATTTTTTGAAAGTGCTTAAAATAATTCAACCTAGGTTCACCAATCAAGATAATTTTTATAAATTTTAAGACGAAATTGGAATGAGACGATAACTTGTCTACCTATAGCCATTCTCTGCAATAAATTCGCGTGATAGATGTTAGATCGGTTATCACAAATATGTCCAGATGGCGATTGGAGCTCCATCTGAATTAAATCGATTCTCAATCGGGTTCGTGACTAATCATAGGTCTAGGTAAGAAAATCTGTTACAGACAATTTTTAATTTGGTTTAAAATACACTGTTCGTTAAATAAAAATTTTTCAACTAATTTATATACTTAATTAATATTGTGGCCCGCGAAACCCTGATTAACTTGTTTCAGGAGGCTGAAACTCGCCATATAATTCAGCCATTTGAGGCATTATATTAACCTTAAGTAAATTTTGATAAAATCTCATTAAGAATGTGGCAGAGGATGTTACTAGGGCTATGATCATCGACAAATATTCCAATTGATTCTCTTTATCATGAGTACCCATATTTATTTGATCAGTAGTTGACATTGACATTCGATGTGATATGGTCCGAATTCACACTAATTTCCTTCCAAAAACGGTGTGAGTAGGTGTATGCTGCTTAAAGGTTGATATATAGCGTAGAAGTAAACTTTTGACATTGTTATAGATTGTATATTAATAAAACAAAATGACTACTGACAAAACATATACTAATAATTTTGAATAAATATTTTCTGAGTAAAACAGAGGTAAGAAATCAACTACAGAATAAAAAAAACCTGGTGCACATGAACACATAATGTTTGAAACAATTAGATACATCTACAAAACTATTTTTCTCAGAAGTCCAAGGCTTTGTTCAAAAATAGTGTATTGTTCATGAATTCTTGTAATATACTTCACAATAATTTGAAATAATGCATTGATGAATTATCTATCACTGGGCATACGGGGTGCTGGTTCGACAATAACATTTACATAACTGAATTTATCTCTCGTTTGTTAATATTTATTACTTCCAGTTATCAGTTACTATATTTGATTTTACATGTTCAATCATTTTTGTCAAAATATGTTTTATGTTTAATCTTCACCAGTATTCGAAAGGCTTGTCGTTTAATCGCCGTCTTTTTTTCATGCCAGAAGCAATACATCTTAAATGTTGTATCAATATTATCACTTGAGCTGCTGTCCATGCATGGCAGCGATGATGAAAAATCACTTTGTATTGCCGCTCTTGTAACCTTCAAGTGTCTGCAGTTTTGCAATGCTTAAAAATACCACGAAATATAAACACCTTTCTTCACATTGTGTCGTATTTGATGTGTCCAAACTCTTCCATTCTATGGTTTCCGAATTTTGAACCTGTAAAAACATGTTTAAAAGCCTGTAACTAATAAAAATTATTTAGATCTAAATGTGCAGTTGCTTAACATTAAAAATAAAAAGTGTATTAAAAACTGTCTTTTTAAATATTTTTTAGCCGAATAGCATTTAATAATTAACAAAGATTCTTTACATCCATTGCTTGCATTGTTAAACATATAGACTAAAAAGCACCACAAAGATCTGTCAACTGGAAAAGACTTCAGCTGTCGATGGTAGGTCATAAATATTTGGTTGTATACTTGCAAAAAATTTGCACGTTCAGTCTTATCTCAATAAGACGTTTGATCTATTAGTATTTTGAGGTGATTTTTTGTAACCTCCTCCAATACTTCATTTATTTCCAATTAACGGATATTTTTTGGTAATTGATAGTCCCGCAGTGCATGATAAGCTTTCCAGCTACGTGAGATATTCTTGATAAAGTGCTGGCCTTGGCGATGAAGGTAGTTACCATATTCATCTTCAACCGCATCTTAACACACTGATTCATTATGGGTGAAAATCCTCCTTAATACAATCGTGTCTTGTGAATATATTTAAGTGATTTTCTCATTTTGAGTTCATTATCATAAGCATCTGCATTGACCCTTTGTGATAGAGACTACTTTTCTTTCTCTGACATCGTTAATTAGTCTCAAAAACACGTTTATGTTCAATACTTCTCATACTCGGTTAGCTATGTATTGATCAGCAGCCAGCTTTACTCAGGTGAAATAACGTCTAAGCAAACTTCTAGCGCATCAATGTTATGAAATGTAAGCTCGAGATATGCATGATATGATGACGTTATCCATATATCCCATGTCCGACCTAGATTCTGTGGGGTTTTATGATTTCCCAATACCATCGGGACAACACCATAGTAACGGTTATTCACTTGCTGGCTATAATACTAGACTACTGCAGACCGATACTTCCGTTCAATAATAAATGTGGGTCACAGACTTTCAATGATGCAACAACTAGGGTGGCTGTAATGTATTTGACCTTAATTTCTAACAATAAATTCCTGTGACACCATAATATGTGATTGGATGTAGTTGGATTGGAGAAGAAACCTTTATATTAAAAGCTTTCTCAAAGGGATGATTCTGTGGCAATAGAAGAGACTTGCTGTTGTATTTCCATTGCAGGTGAGGTGAGATGTTTATAAACCATTTATCGGCCGCTAAACCTTATTCTTGTATTCAGCAGCTAGTTTTTGTAACTCAATTGTTTCAAACCAATATTTTCAATTTATAAGCATTGTTTAACTTTCCAAAGTGTAAGTAAAAATATCCATCTTAATTTGCTAAAAAACATGCTTCAGACGTCTAAGCTATTCATAAATATTCTGCTTTCTAGTATTAGATGATAAAATCTAATCGAGACAAAATTCTCGTTTGAATTATGTACCACCCAGCTTCAGTAGTGAGGTCCTGATTCATCAGGTTCTGAAGTTATTCGGGATAATTGTAATGCTTTCAATTACTGGATTATGGCTGATGTCCATCGCAGATATATATTAAAGACTAGACATGTGGGACTTGTTTTTATATTTTAATGTCAAGAAAAGTTGGGTAGAAATTCGGAGAGCCTGAAATATTTCTTGGCAGTGCATTTAGTTAAAATTTAGTTCAGCCATATTAATACATAGCTGCGTGATGTGCTGATCGATCTGAGCCTTAATTCAGTTTGTTCTATCTATCTTACTGTTTATTTTCAAGTTCAGAATGAACAATGAGTAACAAAAAGTAACTTTTTGATCTCTTTTAAGAATCCGGCAT
>JWZT01003421.1:39710-61012 GCA_000827895.1 Thelohanellus kitauei | reverse complement strand
GAGTTTCATGTTATTTCGCAGTGTTGATCGATTTTCACGTACATACTCTGTCGCGTTCAGGGCCAAAGGAAAGTTTTATGCCAAAATTCACTGATATAAAACACATAAAAAGGTTCTGTAATATTGACATGGTTGCTTGATCGCTTGCTTGTATTCTTCGCATATTTATAGTTTTTATTTTATAAATTTATGCCTGGCTCCAGCCAATTTATTCATGTGCAACGAACATGATAATATGGTAAACTAACAGGCTAACACATAGTTACTCTCGTCTATCAACAACTACACACATCATAGGAACAGAATCCTACTTAACCATCATATTCGCCAGTGTTAAATTCTTTTTGTTTTTTTTGACCGCTCATTTGCTTAACTTAATGATTTTTGAGTGACAGTTGTTAATATAGTTAACGCAAGCGTTGTGATTTTATGTGTAAATTGGGGAAAATCGATTTAGTAAAGGTACCTTTCAATACACATTAGAGGTATAGTGAAGAAAAAAAATCCGCGCAAATAGTCTCCGCGCAACTATGGCATACTCTAAAATGCGCAATTAAAAAGTATAAATTGTTCTTTTTTCACAATCAGGTTTTTTTTGTTATCTCCATATCACAAAGGTGCAGTTATTAAGCCGAAGCACAACCAAGGATCTGGCAAGAGTGTTTGATTTAAAATAACAGTGCCATATTAAATTGATCACTTTATCGTTAGTGGGCTAATATTTAAGCGTTTGGATTGAAAGAAGTCTTACCCTTATCGACTCCAATATCTGAAGAACTGAATGTCTATAGGTATGGTAACGGTAGGTTTTTGGTTACCTGCTGTAAAAACATCCTCTATCGATATATTTAGAATATTTGGTCAAAAAATGATCATTTATTGGGCCTGGATATAAACTGGATCAAGCCATGGATCCAAAATATTTGAATCAATAAGTCATTCTTATATTCTACCTCATTGAAAATGCCCAAATGTTTGAAAAGTCAATAAATATAATTCTAACATTGATAATCTTAATATAAATATTCTAAAGGAGTGATCGCTTTCATTGACTTGTGTTATTGTTTGGTTCAAAGTTAAAATTTCATGCAGAATTTGATTTAGCTTTGTTTGAAGACAGCTGTTGATCATAATTACAGCGTCGACTAACCATTTTTCGATTTTGGAAAATCTAATGTCCTCTTTACATCTCGCGTCTTAATTTTAAAATGAAAACCGCTAAATAAGAAACGCAGAACGATGTTTTGAAATTATTAAAAAGGAATCCGAAAGTAAAGACTCAGCCGGTTTTGAGGTTCGACTGAACATGAAAACATATGTTCTATGGTTTATTGAATGACCTCCGATTCAATCATAGTTTTAATTTGTTCGTTTTTGGATCTTTTGTTCAATAATCCGAAAATTTAAGGTAAAAAATCCTCTACACTCTGTTTAGTGGAAAATTGATGCCCTAATGTGCAAAACATGGTGATTAGCTACGTATTGTGATACAATTTGTACCGATATAAATGGAAACTGCACGATGATGTCTGAGAATTCGATTAAAACAAATTGGAACAGAAATACGATTGCAGTTTATGGTATCTAATTAGTAGCTCTGATCGTATTCTGTCGGATTTTCATTAACAGTTCTGAAAACTAAACGTTGTGGATACCGAAGATTTAGGCTAGCGCTACGGTTGAGTTACACCATTTCCCGTTGATAATTGCCGTTATGGACATTAAAAAGTTCTTTATTTGGTATTTTAACTGTAAAAAATTGATGTACTTCATAAAGATTCTATCTTTTATAGTCCTAAAATGGGCGATTAGAGTATCTAGTCTAATATGAGCAGTCGTTCACTGAGATCCGCCTGAACCTAACAGCCAAAGTTTATATAATATTTATCATTTACTATAAATAAAATAACATAAAAAGAACTTTCGAATGGCCATGTAGATAGTCTAAAATTCGGAACGGTAAAAGGTGTATATAAGGTTAAATGATCCCCCCACCCCATAATTTGTATACCTTCTAGACTACATAAACGATATATGTGTTTGAGGTATTATATATTTTTGGTGATTCAAAAAAAAAGTTGTAGATTTTGAATTCGACAATTTGAGGAATATTAACGTTTCCATCACAAAAAACGTATATATTTCAATAAAACACTAATCTTTCAAATTAGAATCGCGTTGAAAATACAAATTTACATAAAGAGGTTTTATAATTCTTAATATATTTTTTTTAAATGAAACTTTCGGAGTCATACATGTTAATTATGGCATCCAGCCATAAATCGGGAATATATCGATCAATACATGCCAATCGTCAAGTGGTATATTTATCAGTTATTATCAGATTCGATTAACTCTAAATGCATTCCAATTCAAAAATGTTAGCAGATGTCCAGCCACATAAATTTGCAATCTAGCTACCAACTGACACTTTGTGCGTTCGCCAACTTACGTTCATAGATATTTTTGTTAGATTCATGTTTTTCCATGATTTTGGTAAATAGATAATAAGATGTCTGTACGATCAATACAAAGAACGTACTAAGAAATTATTGTACAGGAGGTTTGAACCATCTATCATGAATATAAACAGGGAAGACGTCACTGAAAAAAACTTGATAACTAAATCATGAGGGATATTATTTTCAAATGATGTGGACATTTTTCCACATTGATTACACAAAAAAATGTAAACAAAACTTTTCCTAAAATTTTATCTTAAGGCTAGACGTTCGGTAGAACTCATATATCACAGTGATAAGCTTTTATATTAAAAGGATATGATGAAATCCAAGCCAATATTAATCTTGTTTGTGTATTTAAATCACATTTTTTAGGATCAAACAGCCGATGAACCATTCCTCGAAATTAATGACATTAATAAGAACATTATGGATCGTTCGGCATCACCAAATTCAAGAAATGTTAATTCATTTAAATGGTACAGTTTCAGACGTTTTAAGTTTTTTAAACTGATACTCGTGTAAAAAAACTCTCATGAACCATCATTATTTAACAACAAAAAAAGTTAACTACGACGAATCACGTCGCTTTGCGAGCTCGACTCTTGTCGACAGCTGAAGTAACATTACGTACGGAGAAAAATTGATTTTTAATCAATAAAATGGATTGAAGTTAGTTTAAACATAATATTTTAGACAACATCTGTCATACCCTGCAGCTTTTTAGCGAATGAAAGAAACTTATCTAATTACATAGTTTTTAGAATATACATATTGTGTGATTGGAAGCGGTTAAGATCGATAAAAACTTTCGAATAGATCGTTTGAGGCCCTAAAAGACGAGCAAGTAATCATGCAATTAAAGGTGTGGCTGTTCGTAGATGATCGTAATACAAAAAAATATGGATTGTAGATAGTATTCATCTAGATTAATTTTAATTATGACGTGCGAGTTGGCCTGGGTAATTTGGTACAATAGTATATAAGCACATGGTTAGTGTGTAATTTACAGTTTGAATGATCGATAAATCATTGATTAGTGATCTGATTAGAGGATCAACACACACTATAAAGCTTTAATATTTTGCGTTTATCAGCTAAATAGTAGTTAGGATTATGAATTTTGATGACGTTTCACCATGCAAGATCCTTATTATGTTATAATCCATCATCATAGTCTCTATTTGCCTTTTCGCGAACACAGTCAAGAATGACAAAATATGTCGACATTCAGTTATTTTGGCCTTTCATCAAAACCATATAATTTTCAACAGCTTATTATATTCTTGATTGCGCATGTCATCAGGTGATTGTAATGTGGAATCCATTTCCTCATCAATAGACGCCGTAACTCATCATAACTCCTTAATTTAAATTGAATTTGTAAGAAAAGATTTAACGATACGTCTCGATTCAACGCCATTTAAGTTAATTGTCCATTGTGTATAGTATATTTGGCCACACTGTAAATAGGTGGAATGCAGTAGGAGAGATGATAATCGAATGTCTATATGAGATAAATAACAAAAAAGCGTTTTGTTACCATGTTTACAGATTCGAAGACGTAAAAATACTCCCAGTCATCAATAATAATAATAATCAAATCATTAATAATTGGGGAAATAGTGAATTTAAGCCATTCCAGCAATATGTTTGACGATCCCTTAAATTACTTACAGTAATCGTCGTAAAGAGTTCAATTAGTTTTGTCATGTCATTTATCGATCGTTTGGGTAATTTTAACTCATATATGAGTTTGACTTTGATATAAGGTTTTTCGACATAATTAATAAACCTTGCAAGAAACTTAATAAAAGTTGCCACAAATCAAAACTTTCTTTCATAGATAGGATATTAAGCCTTTCATTAGTCATTTATTGAATTTTTAGCTAATTTAAATTTCCTCCAAAATTTTCTCAAGTTCAGCCGTCACGAATAACTTAAGATTTAATTTTTGCAAAAATCAAATAACATTTAAGAAACCAATTGAAAAAATGGATAGACAAGAATGACACTAGCAGATTGTTGTTCTAAATTTTGTTTTTTGTTGAATAACAAATGATTCGAACGTTTCCATAGGAGAATCCATTCGTAGATTATTAGTACTAACATAGGAGGGGAATGAAATATGTAATCGCTGAAGACAACTAAAGTTAGAAGGACAGCGTCCTGGTGTCATTCTTGGCGATCAATTTTTCGATTGGTGTCTCAAATATTATTTGATGTTTGGCAAAAAATTAAATCAAACGTTGTGCGTTTGTGGCTGATCTTGAGAAAATTTTTGAGAAAACTTAAATGTGCTAAAAAATTCACAAGATGACCAATGAAAGAGTTAACATTCCGCCTATGTAAGAATTTGGTCATTTGTGGCAATTTTTATGGAGTTGTATGCAAGGATTATTAAGTAGGTCGAAAAAACACTATATCTACTTCATTTAAATGCTTAACATATTATTTAAATCAGATTTGTTTGGGTCGAGGTAACCTTCTATTACGTCATCAAGGGATCCTATATAGAAGTGTGATGACCACTAAGTAGTTCTTTGGAAATACAGGGGTTTCGGTCCAAATGGGCGCCTGTCCAGTCCCATTTTGCGGACCTAACAAAAAATTAATTTAAATGCAAACAACAGCAAAAAAAGAGTTACACCAAATTGGTCTGGCAAAACGCCAATTTGTACCGAAAAGCCTGGAATACCAAAATTGTATAAACCCAATTGTTTATCAGGCAGTAAAATGCAAATACGAATTCAAACTGTGCCCATCGAGTGTTCATTTGTTTATCAGGATTAGTTCTGATTTCTATTATATACTCAAAAGTACCTATACGAACAGTATTAACGCTACGCCATCGCGTCATCTTCTAACAGATTATTTTTGATCCAAAATATGACTTTTTGACTATTTAAGCCAGTAATTAACTCCAAAATCTCCAGCCGCATCATTGCGTCAACTGTGAAATGCTTCTCGTACCATGTGTCTTGCTGATATCTTTTTGTATTGTTTTGTAATTATTAGCTCCTTTTACCAGTCCTTTTAGGGTGGTATGTCTCAAATTTAACGCAGAAATTTGGCACAGACTCAGGAGAGATAGAATCAACTACGGGAGTAGAATTGCCATTTCTGAATTATGGCTTCAGTCGCAAAGATGAGGTAGAAGGTCAAACTTCGGAGGAGGTATTTATTGTATTTTATCACTGACGGAATTTATCCCACCGTTTTTGGATAAGAAAATCGGTGGGAACGATCATATAGACGGTGGTCCCACTCCAGAGGTATTTTTTCTATTTTATCACTGACAGAATTAATCTCACCGTTTTTGGATAAGAAAGTCGGGGGGAATGATCAGATAGACGGTGGTCCCACTCCGGACGAGGTATTGTTTCTATTTTATAACTGACGGAATTAATCTCACCGTTTTTGGATAAGAAAGTCGGTGGGAATGATAAGGTAGACGATGATCCCACTCTGGAAGAGGTATTTATTCTATTTTTTCACTGACTCAATTGGACTCAGTATTGTTGGATAAGAAAGTCAGTGGAAAAGATCAAGTAGAAGGTCTTACTCATGACGAGGTATTTTAACTATTTTGGATCAGGCTCCTTCTGTCCCACTTGATCTGATATCATATCTTACACCAATGGCAGTAAACTCCGTGTGTGATCAGGAATCTTGCAAAGTACTCCGGACGAGGTATTTATTCTATTTTATCACTGACGGAATTAGTCTCACCGTTTTTGGATAAGAAAGTCGGTGTGAATGATAAGGTAGACGATGATCCCACTCTGGAAGAGGTATTTATTCTATTTTTTCACTGACTCAATTGGACTCAGTATTGTTGGATAAGAAAGTCAGTGGAAAAGATCAAGTAGAAGGTCTTACTCATGACGAGGTATTTTAACTATTTTGGATCAGGCTCCTTCTGTCCCACTTGATCTGATATCATATCTTACACCAATGGCAGTAAACTCCGTGTGTGATCAGGAATCTTGCAAAGAAGCGATTACATCACCTAGCGCCAACTTTATATCCGCAAGTATTGGTCTTCGTGTGGCACAGTAATTTAAAATAAAAAATAGGGACCCTAGTTGCTCAGACAGCCAATTGAAGAGATACCTTCAAGCACTCCTGGTATGAATAATGTTTTTTAAACAACACTATTACTCAATATATTCTTTTAACACTGATTTGAATTTTGGATATTTTTAACACGTATTTCGATGATTTAACATAAAAAAGATCTTATTGTTGTGTCTCAAATCTAATTTTCGTTTGGTCTATAGGTCAATAATTTTACGTTCAAAATTTACATCTAATCAATTTTTTAACAAATCGGTCATCAAGTAACAATTTAGACACCCATATTTTTAAATAATTGATGTCTGAACAACTTGACAGGCAGTTCTATTAATTTTCTGTAGAAAGCATCTATTATGAATAGCTTGCGTGAACCAACGTTTTTGCCTTATTTCTGATTAACGCTTTCACAATTAGGTGGAATCAGATAAAACCCATGTTGTGATGAATTCAATGTCGATTTTTCCTTCGATCCATTTATAGTTGCTTATCAGAGATGCTTCTTTGTATTGTAACTTGAACGCAAGACAGCCGATTCTGTAATAAACTATCCGACGAAAAGCTTAAAAGTTTTGAATTTTCATTGCATTTATCCTGTGTCAAATATTTATCGGACATTGGCCGGTATATATTTATTCAATAACAGGAAAATGTATCGCATTAAACAACATTGACTTTTCGTTTTTTTAATGCATGTAATATAAACGCTCGTGGTTATAAATCGTGGGTTTTGCAAGTTAAAATCTTATCCAATATCTTAAAGAACTTTCATTTATTTATACTGAATGTTCAGCTGATTAAGACATGTATTCCAAGAACTGGCTGTTCTTTACAGCTAGGTTCACGAATTAACTTTCATTGAATCCAGACCCACTGCTGTATAGTTGTCATCAATTTTACAATTTATTATTGGACGCAACATTCTAATCTGTGAATCTCGAGTTCTTTTTTGATTTTTACCTATTTTTCGATGCAAAATTCATGGTTATTGATTTTAAATATCAAACAAGTTTTAAAGTTTGGGTGTTATTAACATGTATCTATCTCCCATATGTTAAGCTCTTGTTTGAAAAAAGCATAAGATACGCATGCGTATCTGAATTCATTGTTTTCTACATGACATCAATAGGCTTCCTTATAATACTATTATTAGTTATATTATTGTCAGTTGCTAATACTGTGAAATATTTGTCATACTCAAGTGTTGTTCGAAATATATTAATGTTTTAGAAAGGTATAGAGGCGAATCTCTGCGCCTGTCATTGTAATCAACTCAAAAATGTTTTATTAATAGGTTGATCTAAGCCTTGACAGAAATTTTTAAAGTTTTCTATAGCAGAGTATTAATGAGTTTTCAAAGAATTTGTGAAGACAATGATGAAATTTAAGCTAATTTGTTTCGGGATTAATTTGATATTCTGAAAACTAGCTATTATTACTTAATATGAATTCGATAAACTGCGAAATAAATTTTTAATTGGTTTTTAAACTCGCTTAACGAATGTTTTAGCAGAAATATCTTTAGTCGGAACCTGCGTGTGCTATGTTTAATGTTAATTATGGAAATTGGTTTCTATTGATAATAATATTTAGGAAACTACAAATTTATATTACTGTGAATTCATGGCGCCTCGAGTCACCACTGCTTCAAGGTGCAGTTCCTGTCTCCATCTTTTACTGAATTCTTTGTAAAATGTCCTTCTGGTTTGAAGTAAAATTAACATGAAGATTCGAAAAAGAGGGTGTTTGAAGGATTTCTTCCCGAAATTAAACCAATCGAGAGGACCTATGTGTTGAATTGGCTCTTCTTTTTTAGAGCGTTATTTGATGAGGTAAAAAAATATCGATTGATTCAGATCGGTATTCCAGAAGATGGACCCTTGTCAGCCATCATAAACTACATGAGTTATAAAGTCCCAAAGAACACTCAAATCAAGAATCCAACTCCCTCATCGATGTTTCCATCCCATTGTAATCTTTCGTTAAATTCAGTCTTGAAGGAATTTAAGGCGCGAGAGTACGAGCCTGACAAACCATTGAGTACAGTTGGGGAATAATTAATCACAGACCCTTAAGTGGTTGATAGAAAACTACACAATAAGAGAAATCAATAGATTGATTGGGATATGGGGGCTTTGGGATCATGCCAGTGCACAGTTTTGCAATATGTCTAACATAGGCTGTTAAGTCACAATATCAAATAAATTGGAGTTTATTATAATGTGATAAGTCATTAAAAATTCACGAATTTATTTTAAAAAAGTTCTGTTTTTTCGATTGTCCTGGCTGGTAATTTTTTTGGATGTTTATCATCAGGTCAATTTCGTAAGATTAACTCAGCGAAAGTTTCCTATTTTAATTGAGGGTTACACATTTTTAAAAAATTATAATTAATCAATTGAGGGAAAGAGCATAAATTATATCAGCGAGAGACCATTCTTTCGGAATAATTGCGCCTTTCTGGTTTGATTTTTATTATCTCTCATGATTGCATTACCTATCATGTTTGATTTAAATAGCTTATTTCCATTCCAATTTAAAGTTCGACTCTATTGGTTATCATAATGTAAAACCTTTTCCGTGCAAAAAGGCCGATTTTCTGATGACAACATTCAAATGTTCTGATGTATTTATCGGAAAATTGATATTTATTTATTCTTTTTTGAGAGCAGTGAGAGTGTTCATTCAGATTCAAGAGTGGAGTTAACGTTGTCGTTTACTGAGATTGGATATTGCCTAACAGAAACAAATATCAAAAATTTATCCTATATTTTTATAATAAATATACAGGATTTTTCCCACATGTTGGTATTTGTTTCGACTCAAATTTTTAATTTGCCAATTCATCTGAAATAATTTTTAAAAATTAATTATGAGAAATAGGTATATTCAAAAAAACTAAATAGAAACGAAAAAATACCCTTTTGTGGGAACAAACAGAAACTTAAGGGAAAACCCCTGGAATGGCGGAATCTTTGAATGTCATCATCGAAAAATCGGATTGTGTACGGAAAATGCTTTTATTATTGTACTGTTTTTGTTAAAAAAATCCCTATCGTGTCATTAAATTTATTCGAATTTTTACTAAATAGAACTTACAAGATTCATGTTGCAATGATTTCAAGCCAAAGCCCATTGAATCAAGAATACGAATCCAATGGGCACTTTGCTTTCTAAGATTTGAGTAAAAGCTGTTGACATGGTCGATAACAGTATTTATAAGAGATAGTCATGGTTCAACTCAAGTATTCTTCCATTCTGAGTAGAACCGATCGATAGGGTTAAATTTTGGCCTATAATGAGAGAAATAGAAAATTTGATGATGTAGACATTCAACAATTCATGGACTATTCTTGAGTGTTTAAACAGACGTATTTCATCAGAAATTCTTCACGGCGTACAGCTCGTGGAAGTGTATATGTGGTAAGTCTAACAGGTACATCTTAAATCGAATACGCTGTGACCAAACATATCATCAGTTTCTGACCAGATCTTAGGAAAAAATTTATTATGGAGGATTCCTGAATAAATGAGAATATCCAGCAAAACTGTATCTTAAGAGCGCGGGTTCGGAAAAATCGTATAATATCGTTCTTATGGAAAATTAAGTAATTCAACAAAGTAAAAACTTTGTAATTTTATGATATTCTGTTTTTTACATCATAAGATTACTTACTTTCAACCCCCGCTATTCTAAATTTGTATGAAGAAAAAAATTCGGGTAAATTTCTGGTTAATATTAATTATATTTATATCTTTTTCTAATCGACCCCCAATCCACACATTCACTGTTGTTGACTTTCTCAGCTTTTACGAAGAGCTTGAAAATCAATTGTAACTATTTAATTTAGATGACTATATTGTTGAAATATTTAGATTGGATAATTTTACATGGGACAAATATTGTACGATTTGTTCCGAACCAGTGCGCTTTAAGTATAGTTTTACGCATTTCTTCATAATAATTGTAGTGAGAATATCTTAGAAAATTTTAAATTTGTGAACTGGGAAAAATGTGGGGAATTATGAATTTAATAGTTTAAGCATAATTGAAACTGAGTATAAACATAAAGGCGCTCGGAATGCCAAGATCTAGTGGTTTTTAACTTTTCAGCCGTTGTCTAAAGATGTTACAAACTCCGATCTAAATAGTAAATAGGCATATATCAGGAATAAGTCTTGTATAACTTTCTCCGTATCAGCGCAAACCCACGGATACAATCATGAGAACCTACCTCGGCAAGTATAAGTTCATATTAACCCAATTAATTAACTCAGGCTTCTCATTTGTTTTGATATCGAATAATACATTTTCCTAAACATCGTCGAGTATTATTGACCGGGCTAACGATCTATAAATGTTTAGGATTTAAATATGAGCTTGATTGACTGCCGGATGAAAACAATTCATGAGTATTGGGTTTTTCGATCCTGTCAGACGAGTATTTCAAGATTTATGAATATTGATAGGAAAAAAAAACTAATTTTTATGCTACTTCTTAATTTCCTCTGCTCAATAGAATTACCTGTTGTATTTAAGCATGCTTCGATCGTACTCGTAGTAGCCAGAAGGTATGATATTACGTGAGTCCGTTTCGATCAAATTTAACAATGTTATTCTGATCGCGGAAGGGTGTTTTAACGATATTTTATCATTGAGAAAATGGATTTACAATTGGTTTAGGCGTCGACACATGAGTTGTAGGAATTGGTTCATTTTGATCGAAACTGCATCGCATGAGATCAATTCTTCCGACAAGGAAGGCTATTGTTAAAATAAGATTTTTTTATGAACTTAATAACGACAAGAATTTAAAATAATACTTTTTCCGAATAATAAACGTAGGTTTTAATGAAGCAAAAGTGTTAGAATGATTAATAAATGCAACATAGTCAGACCATTAAAAATCTTATTTGTTTAACATCCATGAAATCTGCTTTAGGTATAATCTACTAGAAATGGTTACGAGTATATACCTTCACAAGATTGTGTATCATTTTGACCATCTAAAAAGATTCAATTATCGTTTGGGGATAAAATGAACATTTAATTATATTATCTGAAATATTCAGTGTTGAAAAGGCATCTGAATAATGAGGGATTTATTTGAACCAGGTCGATTATGAAATTTGGGTTTTTTTTTCTTCGAAAGAATTTAAAACTGCTTTTAAATAGTTAAGGCTAAGAAAAAAATAGAAATATTTCTCAATAAATAAGATGATATTTTGAAACTAACATGATCATTTTTTCGTTCTAATAGGGTTAAGATTTAAATCTGAACTTTCAAAAAGATGCACTACAATAATTAAGTGTCATATAACGGTTCTGCTTAGTTAAAACTGAAGATTTATGGAAATAAAGTACTTCAAAATACCTCAGATTATAAAGATCGTCGTTTATGTTACATAGTTGGGGATATTCGAACATTTATATTAGAGCTGAATAAATGTGAAACATATGGTTAATCTGGGTATTCTTCATCTGATTCACATTTACCACAAAAAGCTACAAAAGCGAATTTTTTTTGTTGTTGTAGATTATCAATAATATGAGGTGTCGAGAAATACGAGGGATATAAACAGTCTTCAATATCAATCAACCTTATCCCAGTTATCCAAGGATCTTGAAAAGGTGAAGGGAGATAAGTTATGCAATTATTACCAATATTATTATTTTTGTAGCCACAAACTTAATTTAATTTGTGTGATAATCGACAAGATACATTCTTTGTTTTTTTTGATATTATCATCTTTCAAAAAATGGAAATAAATTGTTTTGAAAAATATTAACATTATACGCAATCTTACTGTTTAATTCTGAATCAAGAATTTACATTCCCTTAGAAACGGTCAAAAATACAATCACATCACGTCAGTTGAATAATCTGATTGCTTGTGGTTATTATGAAAAGATGTTGTCTATTAACCGAATGTAACAGCTCTTAAAATACCAAGAAATCTGAATATACCGCTAGATTTAATCAAAATTTATACTTATCGTCTTGGAGATTTTAGTAGACATTAGTGATTCAATGAGTTGCGAGATGTCCCAAGTTGATGAAGCGACTTCTAATTTTCCAGTCAGTAAGACATCGCACTTAGATACATCTATTTGTGGCCGTTATGGTCTGAGGCTACTATCGTGAGTCTAGCAGACTACTGTTTTGAAATAATCAGGCAGACATCTCGCTCAGAAACCTCTATTGTTTCAAATCAATTTCGGAGGTTACTATAATCAATCTAAGAGAGTCATTGTCTTGAAATTATCAGACAGACATCTGTCATGGATACCAGTTCTATTTAATAGATTCATTGAAATCCGCCTGATACCGGTCAAAATTGTCTGATGACGTTCAGTCAAGTACTGTCCCTTCAAGTCATCGTTGCATTGGTCCTGGTTTTTGCTTTGTCATCAAGGTTTTCTGACTGCCAATGCAGCCCGGTACGTATTACTATTTTTCAAAATTTTAAGAACATTTTGGCTTAAACTTTGAATTTTCTCAGTAAATTTTGAAATAATTTAACATTTCTTTTAGAATTACACGAATACATATTATGAACCTTATTTAACAGAATACAAAAATGCTGTTAATTATATACTGAGGGATCATTATTTGTCATTGAATAGATTGAATATCCTTCGTGCCATTTATAAGATTACAAATTTCGCTTTTTAAACATCTTAATCTTATTTGTACATCACATTTTAAATTTAATAATTTTATGCATTATGTTTCTACAATGAAATATCATCACTATTAATCTCCAAAAACTTAGGATTACTCTTTCTATTTTCTGTGAGAATCTGTACTTTCACTTCTTGCCAACGTGGTTCTCAGTGGCGTTTTTCATGGTTCATGTGTCACAACTCTTAAAACATTAAATTGGATAAACATTGGACAAGTTTAAGTCCATTATTGATTGATATTTACTTATAACCGAAAAGATATTGCCGCAGATTGCCCTAAGTGATCTTGTATACTTTTATAACAGAATTAAACTCATTAAAATTTATCCATGAATTTGTGATGATTCTTGATGTAAAACTCAGAAATTATTGCATAGATTCAGCCTTTGTACTTACAAGTATACTGGGTCCAAAATCGTGAAATAAACTGTATTTTTTTGATTTTAAGGACTAATTACGCGCATCCTCATCATTTCAGACTCGTGAACACATTTTTCAATAAATAAGCAGAGTTTTAATCTGTATATTTTCCTAAATATTTGCAGCATACTTAGATGGTTATAGCATAAAAATGGATTTATTTCTCATTTTTACATGTTTATGATATGTAAATACTCTTATTGCGATGGCAGCAACGAATTTGGCACGAAGCAATGTATTTGGTGCTGACATTCGTATATATGGCTTTTGGGTTTGTCGAATAAGCGCACGCGCAATGTGTTGTGAAGAAATAAACGTACAATTTAATCAATAAATATTTCTGACATGATATGCTATGTATCAATGGTCTGAAAATGTTGTCTATAAATGGCGGCATATTCGAACCAAAAGAGCGTTTTTAAATATAGTGTTTAACTATCTATTATATATTCTTTGGTATTAAATTAACATTAAAACAAATGAAAAATTTCTTTGATGGCCTAGATAAAATGATTCCATGACATTTCTTAGCAAGACATTTCTTCGCAAGACACGATTTCGCACGAAATTATTTCCGAAGACATTTCTTAGCAGGACTTTTCTTAGCAAGTACATTTCTACGTCATTCATAAATTTACAATTAAATTTACACATTTTCCATATGTCTACACTTTATAAGATATTTTTGTTCCATAACTCATTAACTTTTTATCAATTAAACAGTAGATTTTGATTTTACATATTTCTAAAAAATTCATATATTTAAATTAAATGCAATTCCGACGAGGAAATTTAAAATGTTGGTGCCAGGTTGATATCGTCTTACGAGGTTTTCGATTCGTAAAGTTAGGTCTCTGTAAACTCTTCTTTGAGGAGTATTCGCACCTGCATTCGCTTGTGAAAGTCTATACTCGTTAAGATTTTGCTCTTTTTGAATGGCTTTCAAAAAAACCCAAATATTTGGATGGCTCGATCCCAAAGACTTTGAGAAAGAGCTATGCCACCCTTCAACAGCGTTGTTTGTTCTTGCTTGTCCGTCCATGACAGTTTGCATAAGGTTCCACATGTGGATTGGAAATCTAGCATTTCTTCTAATGTTGTTGTGTCCGTTTCGTCCAATCCAATTGTCCTCGAAATAATCGGTGATATATTGTAACTCCTCTATATTGTCTGCAAAAAATGGAGATGTAACGAGTGTTTCAAATCCAACAATGACATCGGAAGGTGGTAGAAATGCGAGTGCCATTAAAGTTTTAATATTAAGGCAAAAATCGGGTTCGTCTTTGTATCTGCGTAAAACTAGGGCTGATTCCTGTATTTTTCTCCAGATACATTGGCCTAAATGAAAAAAACAACCCTTGATGCTTGAATCTGGAAAAATATTTCTTGCAGCATTCATCATGCTCATTTCGAAGTCCATGAGTATTGAACCAGGCTGATTACCATCTACCACTCCACGTATGATTGCAAAAACTTCTTCGTATGAAGCCCTCTCTTTATTTGATAAAAGAGAGTATACCGCAGGTATAACGGTATTTCCAATCGTTACATGGATGGTAAACAATTGTGTGAATATCGAAGGAACCACTTTAAATGTACCATCACAGTGCCAAAAATCACTATTTTTGAGAGCATCAATAAATCGAACCGAGGCAAACACTAAAGTTCTTCTTGGCGAGTTGTTATCATGAATCAAGAACACCTCTCCGGACAATGAAACTTTGTAGATATCGGGAATGATGAGTTGAGAAAGTGTTTGAGGGTTGGGTAGAATGGAACTATCGCGATTTCTAATACGTTGAACGTACTTTTTGATAGTTTGTAGAGATGGAAGGCTACCTTGTGCAGCCTGCGAAATGCTAAGAGTTCCACGTGAGATGACTGCGTGAGTAGAAATTTGTGTGTTGCGTGCTATATTTTTGACATTGTTGTAGATTTTTTTCATTTCAATATTTATTGGATTGGGTGCATGTTTATGCTTTTGGATTTCAAGTAACACTGAATCATTTAGAACGTGACACCTTGCAGGACAGGAAATTTTATCGTATAGGCAACATCTCCATACAGTCTTTTGTGCATTTGATCTCTCCTTGTGGTACAAAAAACCGTTATACAACAGCATGTTATTTCCCCTATTGCTTTTGATGTATTCAAATTGTGCCTGAAATTATTAATTTTCACTTATGTATAAATAGTGTGTTGGTCAATACCACGAGAATTATTACATATAATTATAATTTTATGAATGAATGAAAAAGTACGATAAATTAAATTAAAAAAAATACAGTCAAGTCCGGTTAGGTTCACACCGGTTAAGCGCACATCCGGTTAATGGCAAGTTTTCCCGGTTCCGAGGCTGTGCACATAACCAGAGTTGACTGTAATAGGAAAAACGATGAAAATTAGATTGAAAGAAAATACCATGTTGAAAAGTTTATTGCGAAGAAAATTCGTGCGAAGTCGTGTCTTGCTAAGAAATGTCTTGCTAAGAAATGTCTTGCGAAGTCGTGTCTTGCGAAGAAATGTCTTGCTAAGAAATGTCTTGCGAAGAAATGTCTTGCTAAGAAATGTCTTGCGAAGAAATGTCTTGCTAAGAAATGTCTTGACACCGATAAAATTACCTTTATTTGGTATATGAATTTTCTGCCCACAGCTATATTCCTAAGACTCGCTGTAGTGCAAAATTTTTGACAGCTTTTTTTGCAAAACACCGATTAAAATATGGAGTTCCAATGAAGAGGATGGTAACGGTTTTGGATTTAAAGTAAAATATGATGAATACCATATATTTTTCCATTTTCCATTTTGACCCCATATAAAAACCTGTCTCTTCGAATAATTATCCACATTTTCAGCTATTTCTTACAGCTCTATGAATAGTGGGCTGATCCATGGCCAGCGATAAGACTTTTACTAACCCAGAACAACGTTCTAATTTCTTCGTCACTATCCCGTAATGGTCTTGCTTAGAAATTGTATTACTCTTGTGACGTTGGGTGATTGTTCAATATTTATACACTGATCATGTTTAACAGCCCCGCGTTTTTTTTTACTTCTATCCTGTATCCATTGGTTTACACCAAAATTTATCGGGTTGTGGCTATCAGTTCCATGTAATGTTTGAATGAATGATGCATGTAATAATTTATAACTTTGACTGAAAGAACAGAAAGATTGTCATATGAGTTTATAATGTCACCCATGCAGAAATAAATGATTTGTGGCAACTTTTATCAGATTTGTGGCAACGATTATGTAGTGTATTTAAATCCCTAAAAAAAAGTATCATTTCCTTATACGTTCCCGGTAAAATTAGATGCTTTGATAATTGAGTTAACATAAATCAAATAGATATTGGTCGAATAAATGCTTGAATATGCATATAATTTATGGTAATTGTCTACGGAATGTAGGGAATCTGAATCCTGTCTAGTTTCATAGAATACGTTTCGAATTTTCATGGATATTTGACTCAATTATGAAATCAATAATTCAGATATTTTTCAGTATTTAGAAAGAATAACTGAATAATAATTTTCGTACATGTTAAAATTTATATTCAGACATTCAATGGAATGGCAGGAGTATAAAATATCCAAATTATAATCCAGTTCGTGGGAGATATTGAATATATAATTGGTTGATCTGAAACATCATGAAAATTTGTGAAGCCGACTCGACAGCTTGGGCCTATTACTAATACCTGGGAATCGAGATATCGAGAAATATTTTATTGATTATAAGATAAAAGTTTTTTCGCGTTTCGCATAACTGTTTTGTGGCTTCTCTTAAGTACATGCGATAAATTGGTTAAATCAAAAAATAATATTTTAGTTTTTAATATCATTATCTGTTTTAAATGGGATATTTCATCAGAAATGATTTTGGTTACTTCGAAAATCAATCCATTTTGATACTAATTATAATGGGCTCGCAACGTCACACACCGAACACAAATATCTTCAATAATTGTAATTTGATGAATAACAAAGAACCAAATGATTGTATTCGTAAATGTAAGTTACTAATTTAACTTCACACGCTAGAGACGCATGTGAATGAAAATAAAAGGATAAATATAATTATATAATCGTAATAATTGAGATATATCTGATAAATTGTTATTCTGTGACACATGTCTGAATATTAAATCCATATTTTTTATTGTTAAAATTAACTAATTTTGTCATAGATTCTGAATAAATTACCAAAACATATTTTTGGCATAATTGTAGGATAAGTCGAAAGAATAATTTAAAAACATATTTTTTGAACGTATAGTCACAATAAATTGAAAATTTTATAACATGCAGATTCCAGAGAAGGTCGTAAGATTTTCTTTGAGACAACTACTCTAACAAAATCCTAGATCGATCCATCGAGATTATTCGAGAAGTTGGGAAACC
The DNA here is from genome assembly GCA_000827895.1 of Thelohanellus kitauei. NCBI lineage: Eukaryota > Metazoa > Cnidaria > Myxozoa > Bivalvulida > Myxobolidae > Thelohanellus > Thelohanellus kitauei. The sequence goes on along the minus strand of JWZT01003421.1, from coordinate 42,959 downwards.
AGTGTAATGGAGTATACCATTAAAAATGAATTTGCAAGATCGTGTATTTTTTAATATTATTTAGCAAATTTGGACGACCTTCTAAGTTCTGATGTGCTGTCGTCGACTTGTCTTGGAGCAACCCTACCAAGTCTTCAGCATATGAGAAATGTGTTTAATCCAGCCGAGCATGGACATTATGCAGCGAGACGAAGAGACGAATGCCCTGGATTTCAAAGGGATTAATACTTTGCATCATCCAGGATGGTGATCATTTGGTAGAGCAATATTTCGAACGAAGGTATCAAAATTAATAATAGATCACAAAGGCGGCAACGCTAACCAAATGATAGTTTGAATATTGCTGATTAAACTAAAAAATAGTTTAAGAAATTGGCCCTTACCATTTTGTCCAAAATAACTAACAATAATCCATCTAAAACTTGAAATATACCATTATCGACTCTAATTCCCATGATGTAACTGTATTTCAACCTCATCCCCTTGTCACCACTTGAATATGATACCTGTTATTAAAAGGCTGAAAATGATCATGGTGAAATGTTACCATGTAGGCTTAAGGGTTTTAGAGTAGGATATTTGATGACCACTGCTTACATCCTGTGAAAGTTTGTAGATTTGTGGCTTATTAGACAGTTTAAGATGGATTCCTTATTTCTTACCAATCGCAATTTTTCTTCTTCCATTTTTATGGATGATACTACAGTAACCAAATTTATGAGTTGATAATTGGGGACCGTCTGGAATAACACGAATAACATCTACTGGTTGGTATTCGTGTCAAGAGATACAAGAATGATATCAACGGATAGCAAATAGTTTAAGTAATTTATATCGGGAGGAATTTCTTAAACTTTGTACTGTTTATCATGTTATTGAACCTAGGCATCATATGTTACTTTAGTTTTATTTTTATTAATTTTTGGCCGCCAGAGTAAATCCCGTGCAATTCGTACAGTTAACGAGGGAAAATACGAGAACAAGTAAGTATTTGATCAATTCAATAATTGATTTTTAATTTCGTACTCAGACGTATATTTATAAACATCTTTTGACATTCAAAGGTTTTCCGATGTTACATGTTAATTTTGAGCCAAATTCCGAAATTTATAAATTTTAAAATTTTAGTTGAACCTAAAATAAATGATGGTAAATTCATTTAAAAAAGCATGAATTTATCAAACTTGTTTCTGGAATTCTCACCGCTTTTAAAGAGCGCCTGGTTATAATACACTAAAAATATTGGAGGCATTGTAAAAGAATTTAAATGGGATGATTTACGAAAACTAAACACAAATGACCATAAGATCGAATTTTCCAAGCCGTTTTTGAAGATGCGACGTTTAACTTGTTAATAAATAAAAAAATTACATTTTCCAATCATTTAAAAGAATATATAAGTAATTTATATTTTTTCCACCATATATTAACATATACTCAATCAAATAGAAATTTTATTTTCCAAATGGAAAAGTATTCTAAAAGCAGACAGTAGGGTGTTCAATTCCAAATATCTAAAACAAGCCATCATAATGCTTCCGCCTAATAACACTGTAAACTTCCCCGAATGGGCCCGAAAATCTTTATAAAATTGTTTTGATGTCATAAAAGGCTTGACATAAATTAATTTTGGGTTAATTTATTCCTTTAAACAAAACTTAATTTGGGAAATTCGGGTATTAAAAAATTTGATAATCTATGGTTTTTCTTAAAGAATTAAAAGGTGATATCTAAAATCGCGAGATCCGTTAATAATGGAATCCATTAACGATTAAAAAAGAGGAAATCGATGCATTTTTTTAAGCCAATCACTTTAGAATGCGGATGCTGGAATTTAGGAGTCAATTTGAGTCTGCATCTTCCATTATCTTATTGATAGGCTAGTACTAACGTGAAAATATCAAGCCAATTTTATTTTAACCGTGATGATATTGCGTGGTAAATATAAAGTATCTTCAAATGAAATGAACTGTTTTACAAATAATATAAACTCTTTTTGACCTGTTCGTTAAAAAAATAAAATTTCAAAAGGTCGCATTTCAATCGTGAGAAAGATGGTTTCTATACATTATCGAAAAATTTTAATTTCCAATCTAGAGTTGATAACTTTTATTGTTATGATCTCTAAATAAACGAAACCAATGACTGGCAAAATTATTAGGATTACTGCACCCAAACAATCAACTGAAACTTTCTCTTCATACTCACTCTTTTTAGGCGCCACTGTAACGATAAAAATATTTTGGATGCACATAGTTTTGGAATCTTAAATCTAAAAATTCATTAATCTTATTTATAAATTTATTCTTTCTATGAATTGATGCTTGAGATGTGTAGTCCATCCTCTGATTATATTATCCCACGATTCTTATTTGGTTACTGATGTATATGATGACTGTATGGCGAGAATATGTCAATCAATGTTTTATTTCGTCTCCGCTAGAAACCGGCGTAAAAATATTAATTATTCTAAAGAAACCTGAAAGTTGAACAAAGTTAAATTTGGCAGATTTGGCTGCTTGGTTTCCTTTTTTAATAGAATTCATGATCAGATTTGTTTTCTTTATTTACTGAATTTCAAACTAGCGAAGTATGGATTGAAATCATGTAATTTCGAAAACACATCATTCAAAAATATACTTCGTTTAGTTAGTAATTTATAATATTTGAGGGATAAATGGTCAGAGTGGAATTAGCTCTACATATATGACAGGGGGCTTTCCGTCAAATTTCGGAGTTTTCGATTGAATTTTGGTGGAGAAATATTTTTGAAAAAATGTTTTTATAAAGTTCAAAAATAAACTTAAATACAGGGGGTTTACTTCAAATTATGGGGATTCAGATTTGAACGTGTATATGTTAAGTTCTGCCAAATTTTCATCATTCACAGTCTATTGCATTTGGTTTGAGTCTTGTTAACCAACCTTTGTTTAAATGAAAATTAAATTTCAAAAATATATAGCACATGGAGGGTGGCTGTTATGTTATTCGAAGATTTCCAAAATTACAAACTCTTCTATGAATAAATTTTAACCAAATTTAGGTTCTTTGACACAATAATACATTTTCAAGTGGATTGTTAAAAAGCTGTCAAAAAAAAGATGTACGAGCCCGATGATCAACAAAATCTAATCCTCCACGGACGAAACTTGTATACGGTAAGTTCAAGCATAGACAAACGGCTAACCTTAATGTCCATCCGACTAAACTCAGAAAAATACCTCAAAGGATATTTTAAAAGGGGGGGGG
>JWZT01003419.1:17688-33369 GCA_000827895.1 Thelohanellus kitauei | reverse complement strand
TATACACCTTGGAGTAGATTTCTGGAACGCACTGTTTCCCATTCATATTAACATACAATTTGATTCTGGCGACTACTGCATGATGGATAGAATTAAAACATACGTTCGTTTGGCCAAAGATAAATTTTTCGGTTTGTTCTACATATAGATGTGAACAGTAATCAACATTGAGGACAGTTATAAATGAAAAGCAATTATATAGACTCACAGGCAGTACGTCTGTTCCATTATGTAACGGGAAAGGCATCGCTATGCCCAGACATTGAAAAAAGAGCAGCTGAGCTAAATTGACTGTTTTTAATAATAGTTACAATTTTATGCCACCAATATTTTTAAGAAGCTGTTAAGTATCATTTTTTTCACAAATTGAGTGCGATTTGTCAATGAGTGATTTTATATTTCATATAGGATTACTGCAGATTAAAAAATTAAAGTATATATTTATTGAATTTACTAAGGCTGATGCTCGCCGAACTTTCCCCAGCGAATTAAGTCGCTCGCGGCTTGTAAAGATTGGGAATCACTGATCTAATGAGAACGGGCTTAAAATTTGTTTATTATAGATTAATAATTACTGCGATAGGATTATGTTTTTAAAAGGCAGCATATTAAATTGATCCTCCATTTTTTATACTGTTCACCCATGAACCAGAGTGGAAAAATATCCAACAAGCGTCATTGGAACAGACAAAAATCGGTGATTTGAGAATGATATTTGATCATGAAGCCATTCGATTGATTACCAACCACTTGTTCTCTTGATATCAACCTCACTACGTTGTTTCTTTGTCATCGAAAAAGTTTAATAGATCACGAGTGACTGATTATACCTGAATATTTAATGAAGGGAAATATATTTCTCGGAAATATAAGATCTGAACATTGACTGAAATTTTATGATGCTTAACTGCTAGTTTTCTTCCGATATTGTGACTAAGACTACAATTCATCAAAGTCTTATAAAGTTCATAGGTTCAGAGAAGATGAGCTTGCTTACTAATATTTGACCCATCTTTTTAGAACTTGTTAAATCTGAGAAAAAAAGACAACCCATGGTTGACTGTAGTTATTTTGTCTTGCTCTGACCTATTGATTTTTATCATTGCTTCCATTCCCAGGTTGAATGGAAACCAATCTAAGATTTTCTGGACGCAGATTTTTAATAAAATTTAGATTCATAAAATATACATTCGATTTCTAGAAAAAGGACTAAACATGTTAAAATTGTAATTATTCTAAACAGAAGTTCATGTCTGATCGTGTCTTGGCGTTCCTGTAAACTGGTAATCGTCAAATTTTCTTTGTGTTAAAGAACTATCGGCATGACACAGACTACGAATTGTCCCTTGTTTAACATGTGCTATTATATCGAATATGAGGTAGATCTTTAAGAAATTACCACAAAAGTAATTTTAAGTATTATTAACAATTATATAATACCTCATATAATTCCAACAGATATCATTTTGATACCAATTTGAACCGATAATTTCCAAGACTCATGAAAGTAAAAATCAAGTTCGGCGGTGCGCTAGTTGAAGTTACGAAGTCTAAAAAATCATTACCTCCAATTAGCTTTAAAACATTAAAGACACTGAAAATATATTCGTACAACGATATAAATATTTCCAATATCGATTGAGAGTTCAGGGGTTTAAACCCCCCCCCCCCCATTTCATATAATGTCAATCTGTATAATATTTTTTCATGAATAACTGGATTTACATACATGTAATACAGGAGTGGGTGAAAATGGCGCAACGAAAATTGCGCAAATTTTGGATTATTTTTTGTTTGCGTTATATTGCTGGTTGTAGAATAGTTATGGACATCTAGACATGACAATATCTTTGCTCTATGTATATAGATTTTTAATATTCAATTTATTGTTCCTCAAATTCCACCAGAAACAATAAAAATCAATATTCACCAACTGGTTCGTCCAAAAGTTACGATATTTCCTCAATTTTTTTCTCCTAATACTGTAAATAGGAAAATTTGAGAAGCGCCAACCTGTATCATTTGTTTCAATATCAGGTAAGGTCAGTGATTCTGATATTTTTTGGTTGGTAAAACAGAATTACTCTTGACCATTGATGACTTTGTTTAAAATTAGCTAGCATATTACCTCCACATTATAAATTAAACAGAATACAAAGCCATATTGTGAATAATACGTTTTTTGTTGTGAACGGTTTTAGATGTCGTAAAATTAACAAAGGAAATAAAAGAGGAAAATATGTATAAGATACGCTGCCCAATTATATCCATGCAGTACGTGAATGAGGCCGCTTATAGCTATTTTTCGGTATAAGTTAATGCTTTGTTTTAAATTAATGACATTGAAGAGTNTTAAAGCTCAGAAATGTTAGATTGTTTTTCAGTGGTGTTATCTAACAAAATGAAGAAAAATTATCGTCCAAAAAAATCATAATGTTGAAAAATTAACTAGCATTTAATGAAAAAATTGTTCAATAAATACAAAATTTTGTTTTGCGTAATCTTCGTTGCGCAATTATCTTCTAACGGTAATACACACATCAATGCATATGCCCTACCTCGGCGTTCGTCCAAAACAAAACATTTTGTTGTAATTTTGTATACAGTTTGTGTTTTACATATACAAATGGAAATAAGAATACCTTAATTTTAAAGGCATTTAGAAATTTGAACGACCATAAAATAGAATCCGCCAAGGGATGATAATCTCCGCTCCACAAATCGTAAGCCGCTTGAAGTTTCTGAAGGCCCTGCTTACGCACCAGGATTCATTGTGGTTCATCAACACTTTCACAAATAAAAATTTGATTGTTTATGAATTTTGGGGAAAATTTCAGACAAAGTTTAAATTATTCATAAGGATAAAAATAATCAAATTATCCAGATCCATCGCTAAATAAGAGATTCATTTCTTTTGTCGGTCAATTTTCAGCGGTTTTTATTTCACGATTATATAGCAAAGTGAGGGACTCAAGTTAAAAACTAAGTTTTAATTATTGTCAATTTCGGGTACTATATTAGGTCATATGTCTCGGTATAGATGCCACTGATGATATGAGCAGGGTCATAACACCGATTTATGAATACCCTCAAATTCTGTGATTGAAACCTGTTAATGTGTTTCAAATATTGTTCCGGATTGTCGATATAACTTGAGGAAAAATGTAGTTTACATTTAAAATAGTGTAAATCTTTCAAACCTGTGAATTTCAAAGTGCCTAATCAGACAAAAGGGATTTTACCTTGATTCATGGTGGTAGTACACGTTCTAGCTCTAAAACAAAGCTCAGAATTGTTTATTCTCTAATCTGGCGTTTTTGATCATTTGTATTTCCGATTATAGCCGATCAAAAACGAGCCCCATATTAAAATGGAGTTAATCAAGGGGTACGACTCGGATGAATCATCTGATCTGAAACTGGACAAGGGTGAGTGTCATTTCGTCAACAGATATTAAAAGCGCAAATTCTCTCAATATGGTATGTGATTCCGCCCCCAAACTTGAGCTCACTGTATAATTTTCCTGTTACTTAGCAAAACCATGAACGAAAAAGATTTTATATGAACCCTAACGATAGAGTAGTTTTATACAACCCGAAATACGATGAGCTGTATGCTCCAGTGGTAAGATGCGACCTAACCAGGTTGGTCCCACCAACCCCTTTAAGACCAAAGAACAGAAGAGTACAAGAAACGTGTACACGGGTATCCTGTTTTGTTTATAAGGTCTCGTGGAACCCGCCACTGTAAACGACACTATGTTCGACAATCAAAGAATCACATTCCACCACTACGGTAAGTGTTTGATTTTATAAGGCTATTCGGTGGATCCTTCTATAGATAAAAGTTCAGAGTATTTTGTTAGTTGACATAGGGTGATAGGAGACAAAGATGCTTTAATTAATCATGAGGGAAAAACGGTGGCTGAAATGAAACCAAAAAAGAAGAAAAGTACAAGAAAACGAGAAGACAGGGGAACTGCTGAAGATGTCGAAAGTTTCAAAGGCCCTTGGGCTGCTTTTGTTGACGAAGTGCGATCCAGTCGACCGAATGACGAACAAATGGAGATCTTGCATCAGTGGATCAAAGAGAAATTGGCCAAAAAAGAAATTGTCAAGAAACAAGAGGAGCCAGAAATTGTATCTGAAAGCTCCATCTTGCATCTACCATCCGCTGTTGATTACCAAGCCAGAAGCTTCATGGTACCTCCGCAGGACATTGGAGTTAATTTCCGATCAGATGATCCTCCTGAACGTTGCTATCTACCCACTAAGCATCTGTTCACATGGTAACAATACTTTTTATGAAAGGCGTGGTCATACGAAAGGAATCACCGTAGTTCGTACTATTCCAAACACTGGACATCTACTGCTAACAGGAAGTCAGGATTGCACCATAAAAGTGAGCGTTTTAACTAACCAGCTATGGGAATCGTACAAGGAACGGCGTTTGGTCATGACATACCGAGGTATTTTTCTTAGTCAACCCAGGCCATCGAGACCCAATTAAAGACCTCTGTTTTGCCAACGATGGAAGGAGGTACTTGAGTTGCAGTCTGGATCGATTTATCAAACTTTGGGACACTGAAACGGGGTCTTGTCTGGGCCGATTCACCACAAATAAGGTTCCAAATTGTGTACGCTTCAATCCTGATGACGTAATAGTACTTTCTGAGACGTAGGATAAACAAAATTTATTTATTGCTGGGATGGCAGATAAAAAAATGGTTACTGTATGACACTTTTAACAGTAGTGGGATATTAATGCTCATGAGATTGTACAAGAATATGATCGGTATTGCGTTATCTAACCTAGACATTTGGGTGCTGTGAATTCAATCACATTCATTGAAAACAATCAGCGTATATTCACAACCTCTGAGGATCGTACATTAAGGGTATGGGAGTGGTAATTCTTATTTTCGACACAGGGATATACCGGTTGACAGCAAATACATTGCTGACCCAGGAATGCATGTGATGCCTTCAGTTACTTTGTCACCTGATGGTATGTTGATGTGCTAAAAAGGCCGATATTTGGCTTGTCAATCTCTGGATAACAAGATAGTTATTTATGACGTGGAGAACCGGGTGAGAGAAAAAAGACGTAAAGTGTTCCGTGGACACGTTTTACAGGGTAATCACAGTCAGGTGTTTTTCTCGCCAGATCAAAGGTTTCGATTTTTTTGATCAAGATACGTTTTATGTGGAGATGGCGAAGGAAAAGTGAGTATTTGGAATTTTAAAACAACAAAATTATTATCAAGATATCAGGCTCACGAAAAGGCGATTATTAGCGTCAGCTGGCTTCCTCATGAAACTTCAAAAGTTATTACTACTGGCTTGGATGGCTTGATGAAAATGTGGGACTAGAGACCTTTGTAATATAATTCCTTTTTAAATCACATCTTTGTTACATTTTGCTCTCATTTGGTTACCAAAATACAGAATGGAAGTCTAGAAGAATGAATCATCAAAGTTATCAGGAAAAGATTTGGTGTCGGGCGAACAAAATTAAACACAATTTATTGAAGATTAACTTTGAAATCTACGACTCTTAACTTTTCATAGATTATTCTAATTGAATCCATTGGTCAAAAAAGGTATTCTGCCACTATTCGCAGTTATAACTTGAATTTCCATTTTCCCGAATTCAGGTCCATATTTCCTTCACAGTATAAAATTCTCGCTATTCTATTTGCATGGATCATTCTTATTTTTTGATCGTGACTAAAATCTAAAAGTAATTGGAATTTAAGAATTATATTCCTAAAACGATAAGTGAAAATATGGTTTATGTTGGACTTTAACTTAAAATTGAAAAACTTCTGAAACATAATTGTAAGCATGAAAGCTCATTGACAAGGTGTAACTTAATTCAAGAAGATTTACATCTATAAGTCATTTAGATGTTTTCATTGTTAATATTTTAACTTTACAAAAACCTCTTTAGGACAGGTACAAACATTTTCGTTATAAAGATTGGATTGTTTATAAAATTACAATCTGCCATTATTTTCGGACCTTCTTCAACTTTGATACATGAGTGTAAGTACTTTCTATATCTACAGCCAGTTTCGTTTCTTTAAATCATATAATAAATTTTTGCCATCACATAGAACATGATCCGCTATCATGTATAAATCGTGAACTGTAAAGTTGATTTGTTCACTTCTCTCCATTGATAGATACCATTTTAAAATATAAATTACTGATTCAGTGGTAGGTCATATTTACCTTTGGTATGGATCCTAATAAAAACCTCTCACCTTTTCAGAATCATCTTTGTATCAAAATAGCGCTTGCTGTAAGTCGCCTCCGAGTTCATAATATTACACCATTTTCCGATCAAGTGTAGCTTTTGCTCACTCAGAAGGCCGATAATTTTAAATTAATAAAAATGAATTCAAATAAGCGATATTAGGTTTCACAAATAATTTTTAAAATAAATTAAAAATGTACTCTGTAAAGCTTTGGAAGGAAAGCCTGTTGATTCTCGGATCCATCCAGTGTATTCATTTTGGGCTATTTATCCTTTTGTTGTGGCAATAGTTTGTTGCAAAGAGTTGGCATCTTAAATAGTCCAATGAAACCTTATTATCACTTTCCATTTCGAATAAAAGCATATCGATTCGGTTGAGCCTTGGAGAAATGGGTACCAAAAAACTATTTTGAGACCTCTTAGTCACATTACTTGTCAGGTCCAATTTGAAGCGTTAAAATAAAACAATTAGATTCGTTGTTATTCAAATTAGAAGTGATGAATGAGAATGAAAGCTAGACGAACGGAAAATTCTCTGGTATGTTAGTGGTATCACAATTGTACAACAAATTGGATTGATTCAACAAGAAATTGTCCATTTGTCAAATAATTTCTCTTACATATTTGTAATGGTTAATATTCGATTCCATCATTCAAGAGACATTTGTCATTTCATATAACCAAGGGGCGGCTAAGAAATAGTATTTTAGTATCATATTCTCCATGGGTGAATGAAATAGAGCTGTTGTTTTCGAAAAAGGAAGACGATTAGGAATCCTACATTGGCCATGTGTGATGCTAACTCTTTGCAATCATCTATTGCTACAACGGCGAGGCAAATATCCCTACAAAAGTTACAAAAGATGGATTCGAGAATCAACACGCTTTGCTTCCCAAGCGTTAAAAAGATAACATTTTTAAATAAAATGGTTTTTGAAACTTCATGCATCTTATGGTAATTCATTTTTATAATAAAAACTCAGCCTTTTGAATGAGCCCTAAGAGGTATATGTGGTCGGGAAATAATGTAATAAAAATGAAATCAATCAAACCTTATTTCCAAGAATATTAGATATTCAAACCATCCTATTATTTGATGCTTTGCTACTTTAAGCTTGCAATTGGTAAGATTAGTCAATTTCTCTAAAATATGCTCTAAAACTATGTTAATCTATCCAGTCACACAGAAATAACTACTTGATCGAAAGAACATAATCGTTTTTATTTTCATATCAAAAGATTCATTTGTTTTCAAACAGCGAGAAATTTTTATGAAAATGTGAGGTTCTTTGAAAAACTGTGATATTTCAAGCGAAGTAAACGTGTCGTAATATATGGACAAAGTATTGAATCTTTAAAATTTGGATTATGGTTAAAAATAGGCATGATCATAATGCAGAGATAAAGAAAGATCCGAGGCTTAGTAATATCACACTAATGAATAAATAAATAGTTGATACCAAATTTCAATTACTCAGGATTCGATAGGGATTCTTCGGGTTGAGTGATCAAGAAAACTAAAATTGAAACTGGAATCCATGACTTAAAATGTTTGAAGTTGAATGCAAGAGATTGAGTTTAACATCAATCAAATCCATAAAAAATAGTCGGATGGATATAATGAAATATTTTTCGAATATTGTAGATTTTAAGATTGTTTCCTATTTTTACAACCATTTAATTCGTTTAATTTAAAAATGGGTTAAAATAATTATTTGAGAGTAATATAAATTTAAATTTTATTGCTTGCCATTAATCGTAATTCTTATCCCAAAACAAGAATTTGGTTCTGATGGCATAGCATTGTTGAACGGGAATGGACTTTAATATCTAAAAACTGACAGAAACCTGATTTGTAAAAATTTTAAACGGTGTCCCAGCAACCAAAACAATGTCGACCTAGGACTAGAGTGAGATTATATACAAATAATTTAATTTGTTTCGATTATCTTCTTGGATTCAAAGGTTCCACGAATATCATAAAATCACTTTTTTACAACTACACGTGCTAGGTAAAAATTACGATTCTTGTGGGGTCAAGGTTATGATATGAAGGCTTTACATCCATGTGTGTATTTTTCTGCTGGGTTTACTATTTCCGTATATTTCTTATTTATTCCGATTTGAGCTTTTGTCGTGTTCGGTGGTTCTTCAGACATTAATTGTTTCGCCAGGCATGAACTTTTTACCTCTTAACACTATAGATCCTCACCTAATAGTTAGAAAGGAAAACCAAACTGCTTTTTTAGGGGATAAAATTATTGACCATCAAACTTGTGTAATTTTATCAGGGGTATGTGCTATTTGCGCTCAGGAAAGTTGAGCTCAAATCCCTTTGTATTGAAAATTGATTTATCTGTGGTGATAATTTAAATAAATTGTTTCCAATCAAACACAATAAAAAACTGGATACAAATTATGACATACGTATCGTTCAGTATGACAAATCACGAGGAAAAACTAACAAAATAAGATTATTTATTTTCTGATATTTACCATAGTTGGGTGAAAACTGGATATTTTTATAGAAAATACAAACTTGGCGTCGATGCGATAACACAGTTTTAGACTAAAGTTTTAATTAATTTCCAAGTTCAATAGAGGTTTTATTCTTTGCTTCATTTCAGCTCAATTTTTTTGAAAATCAACTCCTGGAGGAAAATGAAACACAATAGAGGAATAAGGCGGAACTTTTTTACATAAATTAAATGTCGATGTAGTGATGGCCAATACAGAGGTTGGCAAAACGGATCAGACAACTGATGAGTCTTGCATTGAACCGGATTTCTGGCATATCTAATATATTTGGAATGTTTAATTTCAGAAGAAAATATATTTATGCTTCAAAAAATTGTTTCTTATGTGCTCTTAATCAGTTCGATGACTGCATACCGCCTTAACATCACAGTGGTCAATGACTGAAAATAAATAATCTTATTATTTCAACGTAATTTGTCGTACGGAAGGATTATGTGTAAATTTATTATTATATAGTCTTTATTCAGTACTTGATTGAAATCAAATCAATAAAAATATCAAGAGAAATTAGTTTTCAACACAAAGGGATTTGAGCCCAAATTTTCAAGTGCATATTTTATGTGTAAAAATCCGTAAATTCATAATTTTCATACTGAACGATTGTCTAAATTTTTAAACAGATAATTATTCTGTTATTTATTGGTATCAAGTCAAAAAAAAACCATCACAGCGAAGGTAGTTTTCAATATAAATGAATTGGCGTGTGATGTTCGAATATTCGTAACTTTTATATGGAAAGTTTTTAAATGTGTAATTATTAACCAAGTTTTTATTCGGTATTTTTGGTACCATTTAAATAAAAATGTCATCAAAGCGAAGGTACTTTTCAATATAAAGGGATTTGAGCTCAACGTTCCTGAGCGCAAATTACCCGAGTGTAAAATTCGCATACTCCTTTCTTTGGGATAATGGATTGAATTTTCGAAGTTGAGTGTTCATTTAGTGTAGTGGTGGGCAACATCTCCATTAGGCGGGCCGGATTAACATATTAACACCTTAACCATGTATTAATCCACCAAATGTACAATAAATAAATAGTATAATGTAATGTTTAAATATAGAGACCAAAAAAGTGTTAAAGAATTTAACGTTCTATACTTTAATAAATATTAAATTCCACGAGATATTTGTGGTCAATCAATGGTATAAACAAGTGGCTTTAATTCTGGATGCATATTTGAGTAGAACTTCTTAGTAGAGTGCACATTAATATCAGTTAAATTATAACGTAGCTTGATCATGTAAATATTCATAGTGACATCACCAAACATGTTTAAAAACTGTTCGCGGGCCGTATGTTGCCCATCCTTGATATAGTGGATATACAGGAAAAATTTTTTTATAAAATCAGAATAGAATATTGAATCTATCATGAATCAAATAAAAAGTTGCAATTCTTAACTTCCTTTGACAATTAAATTTGTCGATTAATACATAGGAATCCGTATTCAAAGTGACAACTCAGGTTGTTTAAAGGGTTTAACTGTAGTTAATTGTTGTATTTATCTCACAATTTACTCATTCCCGAAAATCGAATTGTTGAAACCATGATATTAGTGATAAAATCCCGGAATATTTTGAGCACGAGCCTCTCCTTACTGCGCGTGAATGATATATTAAGATTTAACCAATTTTTACATGTGTGAATTACAGAGAATAGCTGAATTTTGTCTTAATAAGTCGTTTGTTTGGCGTTTCTATTATTATCGCGTTCATTGATGGTTAATATATGGATTGTTTTTGGAAAATATAGTAAGTTTATAAACGATAAAATGGTTAGTAGAGGAAATTATTGACAATATTTTATGTTTCAAAATTTAATTAATCCAAATTAGATAGTGATGTACAAGTAAGAATTTTTTAAATAGAATACCATAGAACAATAAATATAACAAGTTCATTGGCTATAAAAATAGTTTGCCAATTAATCGGATTCTAGTCCTTAAAAACAAATTTGAAGATCAGGTTCCAATATTGTGACATCGGAAAAATGTCAGAATAAACTTTTTTTTGAATCGTGACTATATTGATTTCGCCTCAGTATTGGCGATTTAACGATGATGAGTAATCTTATTTCCTAAAGTTATAAACCGAGCTCTGTACCACGGCATATTTGGAACTGCAAAACCCATTTCCTTTGTTTTTATTGTGGTCGAGAATGAAAAACCAAGATGTGGTTTGGTAAACCTTATAGGATAAGTCAAAACAATTCAGATAATTTATTCACTGTTTTTGTCTACGGTCATGTTCAAGCAAGACGACTTGATAATATTGGAATATCGAATGTTTAAAAGATATTTCGTCACTTTCTTGACTGTAAATATGGATGTAATTTTTAATAATTAGGTTAAATGCTTCGGTTCGTAACTTTCGTAGCTTCAAATTAAGATTATTTTAAATACTAAACAGGCACTTGACCGTAACGATGTACTGCAGTCAAGTATAAGCCATCGGTTCTAAAAGCATTCAAGATTATTGATAAATATAAAATTTACACCTGCTTAGACACTAAAATTTTTTCCTTTCCAGTCTTTTAACAGTTTAAAATTTATTACTTACAGCGCTGTACAAAATGGTGGTGAATTCAAAGGATTAGAAGTATAGGACTTGGAGGGGACTGAGTCGCAAAACACACGGTTTGTAACTATTTGTCAGCTCTCATATGTAATTAGTACTTTAAACTACCAACGGAGAGTTCTTAAATATAATGGAAAAAGGATCTTAACGTAGAAACTACGAATGACTGCTTTCACATTAAGAACCATGAACCCCTGTTCGTATTAAGAAACATCATAAACCAGTGAGCAAGGAATAATCCAAAATACAAACGCATCAGAGAAAAATATTAATTCATCTGAATTAAGGAAATTTAATAATTTGTTGACTTTAAAGGTCTTCGTGCTCTCCAGTTTGGTCTTCTAGTTCCTTTTCTTCCTTTTCTTCCTCTTCACTTGGGTAGAAAGTGGAAGTAATGAATGTCTTCAAGTCGTCCAATGTCCTGCCACCGTTATAAGGAATTTGCTGAAATCAACAATAATATTACCTTATCAATACCATCGAAGGCAATGACGGTGGGATAACCTGCAACCTCGACCTGAGAGAGTTCATTTTGGGTATGATCCATCTTACCAACAAAGATTTCCGGATGGTGTTCTGCTACATGTTTACCAAACTCCTCCCAAGTTGGCAAAAAGGCTTCGCAATGGCCACACCATGGAGCGTAAAATAGTACAATTCCCCCACGGTGCTTCTTGAAAGGCTCTTGGAAATTGTCAACCACAAGGACTTTGACAGCTCCCGAGTCCCAGCCCTCTGGAATAGGCTGCTTCTTCACGAACGGCTGAATAGTTCCATCAATACAGCCTTTAACAAAAACTTCAAAATTCTCTATGGTGTACTCCTGCTCACTCATGTGATAGAACTTCTGTTTCTCGTCATCGTAAAAGACGAACGCAGGGATTTTGCTCAAGTAAAAGAAAGTAACAACATCTTTGTTTACCTCATCAGATGCATTAATTGTGAAAACGCGCAATGAAGGAATGCGGGATTTTGCATACTCCTCGAGTTTTCCTCGTAAGCTTTCTAAGCTCTCGGCGCTATCATAAACGTACACCAAATAGTGGGCGACATGAGAGGTGAAAATCTGAGATACGGTCTCGGGGCTATAATCGGGAACAAGAGGGTTGGCCACGAAGTGGAACATTCTTAGAACATCCGCTACTGTCTTTGCGCTGTCCAACACCTGATGAAGCACTTCCTTTTTAAATATGGCAAAAGTGTCAGGAGTTGTGAGGCCAAGAGCAGTTGCCACTGCTGGGTCAGTAACTGTCAAAAATGTGTTCTCGTTGACCTTGCAAGTCATTTCAGAAGCAACTGTCCTTAATTCACTGTCCTGTTTAAGGAAAGCCACCAACGAATGCTCGCTCTCAACTAGTGCTTTCATGGCAGTGTCAACATCTTGGACATCCTTCGAAGAATAGAAAAGTGATCGCAACCATCTATAGATGTTATCGGCAGCTCTAGGTCCCAAAAACTCGCATTTACTGCCTCCAACATATGCCTTGATGGTTGGGTAGCCTTGTAACCTCTCTCCATCACAGACATCCTCACTAGTAGTGCAGTCGACACGTGCACATAGAACTTCGGTGCCAAACGTGTCTTTGATCTTCTTGCAGAGGTTATCGTAGTCAGGCATGAGTCTCTTGCAATGTCCACACCAAGGAGCGTAGAAGAGCAGGAGGGTAACTGCATGCTTGGACTTCTCGTCGTCAACATTCTTGGAGTCAAGTTGAGTGACGTGGGCACATGTGTGTTCCTCGTCTGCAGAAAGAGCTGTAAGGAAAAGACAAGAAATCAGAGGAAGCAGACGCATCAATGCAAGTTTTTGACAAGTAGAACCGACGGCTTACGACCGCTTATATATTGGTGACCAACCCACCTGTGATCAGCAAGATGATTATAAAGCGATAAACAAAACAATCACAAAACAAAATTGCTTGTCTCTTGTTGACGAATCAGAACTTTTATCTAAGCTAAATAGTTAATCTGTGAGCAATACACGTTAGATTATCTCGTGTTATACTCTAAGTCACACTTGCGCTGAAAACAGTAACTGTTTACACGTAAATCAAAAGAAAACCATGAAAATACACTAAAAAAACGCAAGCGCGAGATATCTCATGATATTAGTACCTCATTAGATCCTAAAAATATTAGACTAGATAGAAGGAAAATCTTTTATTTAGTCTTTTGTAATTTTTACGTTTGAAACCTCAAATCCAATGAAAAGCATTGTTTTGAGAATTTAAATCTGTGTGGATTTGTATGATTATCTACATCACAAATAATAATCGGTCTTGGGATAATCTATATATTTTTTTACAATTAGGATAAACGGATATTTCTCAATAATTAGTAAGACTAAATTGATTTGTCATATCCTTTATCGTCACGAACTTAAACTTCTGCAACAATAGATTAGAAGATCATAGCAAATATTCTATTATTTGACATACCTAACACCTTATGGGTCGCGTATATAATCTATGTTATATATAAATTATTTTTATGCGCATCAAGGTATTTTTATTTTCAGTTATTTTTAGGATGTAACATGGACGACTATCGATGTTTTCGACTCTAATCTACTGCATACTCATGATTTCATTACGTGATTCGGAGGTATTACAGCACGGAAAAATGGTTAATATCAGCCATATTTGTTCATTAACCAAATCATTTTGTCAGGTTTTATCACAATTAGTTGATAGAGACTATCTTAACTAAGAACCAACGCGTATCGACTTTTTCGAGTTTGCGGCCTATCTGGTTTCTCATGGAAATTTTTTGTTAAAATTAATGTAGATACTTCTTAAATCGATAAATATATTATTTTATGTCACGTATTCATTAAGTAATAAGTGCTTATTCCCGTGTTGGTAATAACCATCAGTCGATGTTCCTATAATATGTCCTTACAATCTTTACTCATCATTCTACGTTCGGTTAACGGTTAGTGTTTTAAATGGACCAACTTGTCGTTGCTAGGTAATTAACGATGGCTAACAAAACATTTAGAGTAGCACGATAATTTAATTGATTTTATTTGACAATGCTGATAACGGCCACAAAAAAGTATATAGCTCGGACCCTTTTTTTGTGTATATGATGACTATTACCAACATTTGTGGCCAATATTTCTACCTTTATGACTCTTAGACAAACATTGTGGTTTTTTTAATTTCTGAGTATTTAATGAAATATGAGTTGTCCTGATCGCCCGAATAGCTTCGATCTATTTTTGAGTTGATCCAGGTGTCGGATTAACAAAAAATTGGAACGTTTGTAACAGTTAATATATGATTCACACTAAGTCCAATATAGTAGAACTATTGTCCACAGTGCGTTGCCTTGTTCAAATCCAACTGATTTCGTTTGTTTAATAACATAGCCAGAATGTTATTGTTTCATCAAAAAGATTCAATCAACAGTTTTGTTAGGTCTTCTTTGTGAACTATTGGATTAAAACTGGTGTCGACCTCAAAATTTCTCTTGATATGATCTGCAACACCCTTCGGCTTGAGATGTCACGATTTTCATTCACGTATCTAATTATGTTACTTCAGGCAGACTAATTCTTAAATACGCGGTCAGGGCGCCCGTTTTATGACGAATCAAACACCAGTTATTTTTTAACTGAAGACACCGTTCCCTTTCATTTGAGACATGTCAAAGTTGTTAAACATGAACAGATTTGCTGCCAACTCTTTTCCAACTAATTTGAGGAAATACGCTGGTTTAAACCGTTTTCTTTCATTTATAATGTGCCGAAATGAGGAAAAGTATACACCCGAAAACGCTTATTTTAGCCTGAAAACGCTTTATGTGTTGAATGTCGTCAAAGTTCCACATTTCTGCGCTGTTAGTCATAATTAGGTGTTTTTTAGCTGTTTAGCGTCATTCCAACAGCAGCTGGCTCAAATAGTCAAAAAATATCCCATTCCCAGTCAACCTCTCTTTGTAAGTGTGCTTTGTAAATTGATCAACAAAACTCAATATGAACGAGGCCATTAAAACAGCCGATGCATCAGAAAAACCCTTCGAATGATTGACGTCCCCATAACCATAGTATTAGAGACATTGGTCAGACACAGGTTGAGAAATGTGGTTAGAGGAGCATAGAAATTGTACCATACGGTCTTGGAATTAAACTTCTTTTTGATGCTGCATAACCATTTTTCAGAATAATCTTTTTCATACTGATCAAAATTCATATATTTGAGAACTTGGCTGACTTTTCCTTTTTCTAAGACAAACACAATTTTGATTATATAGATAAAATTTGAATCAGGGTATTTTTCTGTTTTTGCATAGTTTGATTCC